>JACCIA010000049.1:0-68787 GCA_018906985.1 Apocrypta bakeri | reverse complement strand
GGTATTTTCTTACTCCTTGTGTTAATAAATGAAAAATATGATGAAGTCTATCATATGGAATATCTTCTGTATCCCATTCGATTCCATGATGACTTCTTTCTATCCATTGAGTCATACATTTTTCCTCTTCAGTCAATTCTTCCCAAGCAAAAGGGGGCTTAAGAGATAAGCGGACGGTAAAGCAGTTTTACTTATATTTAGAAAACTAACTTCTTTGAAAATAAATCTATCTTCAGCTATTCGTTGAAATCCTTGAATATCACAAATGTAAATATTCTCTTCTTCAAATTGAAATATAGCATTTTTAAATAATAAGTCGTAGTCGCGAGTTCTAGCCATGATTCACTTTGAGATGATTTTGTTTTTTTTTTGTAGAATGAGGTGAAATTAAAAATTCATGTTGATTTGTACAAGCATTTATACTTGATGTTCACTTATTATTGGTTTAAAAAAAACACACAATCTCCTTCCTCTTTTCTATTGGTTTAAAAAAAAAAGAAAATTTCCCTTTTTTCCAATCGTTTAAAAGAAAGAATCTCCTTCCTCTTTTCTATTGGTTTAAAAAAAAGAAAATTTCCCTTTTTTCCAATCGTTTAAAAGAAAGAATCTCCTCCCTCTTTTCTATTGGTTTAAAAAAAAGAGAAAATCTCCCTCTCCTCCGGTTAAGCTCAAGATTTTCTGAAAAATCTCCCTCTCCTTCGGTTAAGACTGAAAACTCCCTCCACCTTCTTCTCCTTTGGATAAGGTTAAAACATCCCTCTCCTCTTTAACCTACAATTTCTGAAAATCTCCCTCTTCTGCTTTCGTAAAGGAAGGAAATTACCCCACCCCCAACAAGATTGAAAATTGTTTCTCTCACATGTGCACTCCTCCTCCTGATTACTATTGGTCAATAAAAAATTTCCACCTCCCTCATTTCACTGATTTTTACCTTTAAAAAGCGAGATTTTCTCTATCGCTGTTAGTTTATTTTTTACTTTTCATCGAAAATAGTAAATAAGTACAATGGCATCAATAGATCTTTTTGAACGTCACGTTCACGTAATTCGGGATACTTTACGTAATGTAACCGATTTAAGTAGAGCTGATATACATTATTGGCTAGATGTGTGCAAGTCAACCATTAAAGAGTTGACTGAAAAAATTAATAAAACTAATCTCACAAGAGGAGAGAAACAAAAGTGTCAAACATGTATGATACATCTTTCGTGTGTGGAAGCTGAACTTGAAAGTCATCTTCATCAAGGTGGAAGTATAGATATAAGAGAAAGTGAAGTTAATGTTGAATGGCGTGATGTTGAGTCAGCTTTCAAAAATCGTATAAGAACTGATGTCGTTATTAATCTAAAACACGTTGACAAATTGAGTTTCTTGAAAGATGTTCAAAAACTATTCATAGAAAAGATTCAAGCTAGTCTAAAAGAATTTAGTGCAATAAAAGCCAACTCTGATTTTATCGCAGAATTTTCCATGTTCAACAATGAGAAAGAAAAAACTGATATTAAGTATTTCACAAGTGAAAGTGCTACAATTTATATGTCAACCGATTTAGAAGAAATGGTTCAATGATAACATTCAAGAGACTATTCGTACTCAACTAGAAGAATTTCAAGATAAAGATTCGGGTTGGACATTGAAGAGTATTATAAGTTTGTGTATAAATATAAAAAAATATTCACCAATCAAAGGAAATTCTTATATTCTTGCCTTGCTCTTCACCCATATCCGTCCTTGTTGCATATGTTATAAAGCTTTTCTAGGTCTCGGCATACTCAAGGACCCTGTTTAACTACAGGCGATGTCAGACCGCCTTCGCCGGGTATCTTCCAATCTCCTTATATACCTCTTCCAAGGTTTATAGAAAGCAAAAAAGCGTGTGTTAATGTTCAAAACAATGACAACCAGTGCTTCAAGTACGCAATACTCTCTGCATTATATCCATTTGAAAAGAATAGCAATCGAGTAAGTCAATATCGTCAACATGAGGACAAGTTAAACTTTAGTGACATTGAATTTCCAGTAAAACTAAAAGATATTTCAAAATTTGAAAAACTGAATAACATTTCAGTAAATGTTTACATGCTAAGATTGTTTAGTGCAAAGTATGAAGTGTCACCTTGTCATTTTACAGCGGAAAAGAAGGAAAAACACGTAAATCTTCTTATAGTTCAAGATTTTTACATAGACGAACATGAAGAAAATAATCACGATGATGATAATGATTGTTTACCAAAATATCATTATGTTTGGATTAAATATTTATCAAGATTGCTCCATTCCCAATTATCAAAATCAAATAAGAAATCTCATCATTGTGAAAGGTGTTTACAAATTTTTTATAACAAAGAAAAGTTAAAAGATCATGAAAATGATTGCAAAATCATTAATAATTGTCGAATTAATCTACCCGACATAAAAAATAACATTCTCAAATTTGAAGATTATAAAAAGAGTGAAAAAGTTCCGTTTGTAATTTATGCTGATTTTGAATGTTTATTAAAACCTACAGACAATGAAAATGCTTTTCAACGTCATGAAGCTTTCAGTATTGGATACTATACAAAGTGCAGCTTCGATTATAATTTGTGCAACTACAAGTCATACAGACAAAAAACTGACAATGATAAATCACCAGCCGAATGGTTTGTTCAAGAATTGAAGTCAATTAGTGAAAAAATTGATCTACTTTACAAAAATCAGAAACCCATGAGGCTGACTGATGTTGAAGAAATGAAATTTCGAAGATCAACCGTTTGTCATATTTGTCGAAAACCAATACAAGGTGAAGAACTTGCAGTACGAGACCATTGTCATCTGACAGGACGGTATGTTTTTTTCGTTTTTTTTTTAATAGTCAAAACAATTCATTACATATAACAAAACTGAAAAAAGATATTTTTCTCTTTAGTTTCAGAGGTGCAGCTCATAATTCATGCAATTTGAATTACAAAGATTCTAGATTCATTCCAGTAATTTTTCATAATCTCAATTATGATACTCATTTAATTTTGAAAGAGATTGCTACATCATCATTACTACCAGGACGAGTTAGTGTGATACCAAATAATAAGGAGAAATATATTTCTTTCACAAAGTATATAGATGATTGTGATATAAGTTTTAGATTCATAGATTCATGGCGATTTCTACCATCCTCATTGGAAAAATTGGCATCCTATTTAGAAAATGTGCAATAGCTATAAGAGAATTTAAATTAGATGGTGTTGAAGATGAAAAAATAGATCTGCTCAGAAGAAAAGGAATATTTCCTTACGATTTTGTAGATGATTTGGATAAGCTGATGTGCACAAATCTACCAGAAAAAAATGAATTTTATAATAAACTACCTGACTCACATATTAGTAACGAAGATTATAATCATGCAGTTCAAGTATGGGAGAAGTTTAATGTAAAAACATTAGGAGAATATTCGGATTTGTATTTGAGAACCGATGTTCTACTATTGGCTGATGTTTTTGAAAGTTTTCGAGAAACTTCTTTGAAAGCATATGGCTTATGTCCAGCTCATTTTTACACTACTCCAGGATTAACATTTTCAGCAGCTCTAAAAATGACCAAGGTAGAATTGGAACTTCTTACAGACATCGATATGCTAATGTTTATTGAATCAGGCATACGTGGAGGAATCAGTCAATGTTGCAATCGCTATGCCAAAGCAAACAATCCATACATGGGCTCATCGTATGATGAAAATCAGAAAACAAAGACTCTCTTATATTATGATATTAACAATCTTTATGGATGGGCAAAGGTTCAACATTTACCGATTGGAAAATTCAAATGGATAGAGTATGAGTCAAATCCTGATTTCTACAATTCACCATCTGATTCTGATATTGGCTACTTTGCTTTGAAGTAGACTTGGAGTATCCGGAAGAAATACATGACGAACATCGTGATTTACCATTCTGTGCACAACATCTTGCACCACCTGGCGCAAAACAGAAGAAACTTCTCACCACTTTAGAAGATAAAAAGAGATATGTGATTCATTACAGAGCACTTAAACAAGCAATAGATAATGGTCTTCGATTAAAAAAAGTTCATAGAATTTTAAGTTTTGAACAGAAACCATGGCTCAAACCTTATGTGGAATTGAATACTGAGAAGAGAAAACAGTCTAAAAATGAATTTGAAAAACTGTTTTACAAACTTTTAATAATACATTTTCCATAGACTGCATTGATTAAAAGTTTGTAAAACAGTTTTTTCAAATTCATTTTTAGACTGTTTTCTCTTCTCAGTATTCAATTCCACATAAGGTTTGAGCCATGGTTTCTGTTCAAAAACTTAAAAATTCTATGAACTTTTTTTAATCGAAGACCATTATCTATTGCTTGTTTAAAGTGCTCTGTAATGAATCACATATCTCTTTTTATCTTCTAAAGTGGTGAGAAGTTTCTTCTGTTTTGCGCCAGGTGGTGCAAGATGTTGTGCACAGAATGGTAAATCACGATGTTCGTCATGTATTTCTTCAGGATACTCCAAGTCTACTTCACCAAAGTATCCAATATCAGAATCAGATGGTGCATTGTAGAAATCAGGATTTGACTCATACTCAATCCATTTGAATTTTCTAATCGGTAAATGTTGAACCATTGCCCATCCATAAAGATTGTTAATATCATAATATAAGAGAGTCTTTGTTTTCTGATTTTCATCATATGATGAGCCCATGTATGAATTGTTTGCTTTGGCATAACGATTGCAACATTGACTGATTCCTCCACGTATGCCTGATTCAATAAACATAAGCATATCGATGTCTGTAAGAAGTTCCAATTCTACCTTGGTCATTTTTAGAGCTGCTGAAAATGTTAATCCTGAAGTAGTGTAAAAATGTGCTGGACATAAGCCGTATGCTTTCAAAGAAGTTTCTCGAAAACTTTCAAAAACATCAGCCAATAGTAGAACATCTGTTTTCAAATACAAATCCGAATATTCACCTAATGTTTTTACATTAAACTTCTCCCATACTTGAACTGCATGATTATAATATTCGTTACTAATATGTGAGTCAGTTAGTTTATTATAAAAATCATTTTTTTTCTGGTAGATTTGTGCACATCAGCTTATCCAATTCATCTACAAAATCGTAAGGAAATATTCCTTTTCTTCTGAGTAGATCTATTTTTTCATCTTCAACACCATCTAATTTAAATTCTCTTATAGCTATTGGCACATTTTCTAAATAGGATGCCAATTTTTCCAATGAGGATGGTAGAAATCGCCATGAATCTATGAATCTAAAACTTATATCACAATCATCTATATACTTTGTGAAAGAAATATATTTCTCCTTATTATATGGTATCACACTAACTCGTCCTGGTAGTAATGATGATGTAGCATCTCTTTCAAAATGAAATGAGTATCATAATTGAGATTACGAAAAATTACTGGAATGAATCTAGAATCTTTGTAATTCAAATTGCATGAATTATGAGCTGCACCTCTGAAACTAAAGAGAAAAATATCTTTTTTCAGTTTGTTATATGTAATCTATATTTTTGACTATTAAAAAAAGAAAAAAACATACCGTCCTGTCAGATGACAATGGTCTCGTACTGCAAGTTCTTCACCTTGTATTGGTTTTCGACAAATATGACAAACGGTTGATCTTCGAAATTTCATTTCTTCAACATCAGTCAGCCTCATGGGTTTCAGATTTTTGTAAAGTAGATCAATTTTTTCACTAATTGACTTCAATTCTTGAACAAACCATTCGGCTGGTGATTTATCATTATCAGTTTTTTGTCTGTATGACTTGTAGTTGCACAAATTATTATCGAAGCTACACTTGGTATAGTATCCAAGACTGAAAGCTTCATGACGTTGAAAAGCATTTTCATTGTCTGTAGGTTTTAATAAACATTCAAAATCAGCATAAATTACAAACGGAACTTTTTCACTTTTTTTATAATCTTCAAATTTGAGAATGTTATTTTTTATGTCGGGTAGATTAATTCGACAATTATTAATGATTTTGCAATCATTTTCATGATCTTTTAACTTTTCTTTGTACTAAAAAATTTGTAAACACCTTTCACAATGATGAGATTTCTTATTTGATTTTGATAATTGGGAATGGAGCAATCTTGATAAACATTTAATCCAAACATAATGATATTTTGGCAAACAATCATTGTCATCATCATGATTATTTTCTTCATGTTCGTCTATGTAAAAATCTTGAACTAAAAGTTTAACTTGTCCTCATGTTGGCGATATTGACATACTCGATTGCTATTCTTTTCACATGGATATAATGCAGAGAGTATTGCATACTTGAAGCACTGGTTGTCATTGTTTTGAACATTAACACACGCTTTTTTGCTTTCTATAAACCTTGGAAGAGGTATATAAGAATTTCCTTTGATTGGTGAATATTTTTTTATATTTATACACAAACTTATAATACTCTTCAATGTCCAACCCGAATCTTTATCTTGAAATTCTTCTAGTTGAGTACGAATAGTCTCTTGAATGTTATCATTGAACCATTCCTCTAAATCGGTTGACATATAAATTGTAGCACTTTCACTTGTGAAATACTTAATATCAGTTTTTTCTTCCTCATTGTTGAACATGGAAAATTCTGCGATAAAATCAGAGTTGGCTTTTATTGCACTAAACTCTTTTAAACTAACTTGAATCTTTTCTATGAATAGTTTTTGAGCATCTTTCAAGAAACTCAATATGTCAACATGTTTTAGATTAATAACGACACCAGTTCTTATACGATTTTTGAAAGCTGACTCAACATCACGCCATTCAACATTAACTTCACTTTCTCTTATACTTCCACCTTGATGAAGATGAATACATGTTTGACACTTTTGTTTCTCTCCTCTTGTGAGATTAGTTTTATTAATTTTTTCAGTCAACTCTTTAATTGTTGACTTGCACACATCTAGCCAATAATGTATATCAGCTCTACTTAAATCGGTTACATTACGTAAAGTATCCCAAAGTACGTGAACGAGACGTTCAAAAAGATCTATTGATGCCATTGTACTTATTTACTATTTTCGATGAAAAGTAAAAAATAAACTAACATCGATAGAGAAAATCTCACTTTTTAAAGGTAAAAATCAGTGAAATGAGGGAGGTGGAAATTTTTTATTGACCAATAGTAATCAGGAGGAGGAGTGCACATGTGAGAGAAACAATTTTCAATCTTGACGGGGGTGGGGTAGTTTCCTTCCTTTACGAAAGGAGAAGAGGGAGATTTTCAGAAATTGTAGGTTAAAGAGGAGAGGGATGTTTTAACCTTATCCAAAGGAGAAGAGGGTGGAGGGAGTTTTCAGTCTTAACCGAAGGAGAGGGAGATTTTTTCAGAAAATCTTAAGCTTAACCGGAGGAGAGGGAGATTTTCTCTTTTTTTTAAACCAATAGAAGAGAGGGAGGAGATTCTTTCTATTAAACGATTGGAAAAAAGGGGAGATTGTGTGTCTTTTTTTTAACCAATCATAAGTGAACATCAAGTATAAATGCTTGTACAAATCATCATGAATTTTTAATTTCACCTCATTCTACAAAAAAACAAAATCATCTCAAAGTGAATCATGGCTAGAACTCGCGACTACGACTTATTATTTAAAAATGCTATATTTCAATTTGAAGAAAAGAATATTTACATTTGTGATATTCAAGGTTTTCAACGAATAGCTGAAGATAGATTTATTTTCAAAGAAGTTAGTTTTCTAAATTTAAGTAAAACTGCTTTACCGACCGCTTGTCTCTTCAAGCCCCCTTTTGCTTGGGAAGAGTTGACTGAAGAGGAAAAATGTATGACTCAATGGATAGAAAGAAGTCATCATGGAATCGAATGGGATACAGGAGATATTCCATATGATAGACTTCATCATATTTTTCATTTATTAACACAAGGAGTAAGAAAAATATATGTGAAAGGTGAACAGAAAGTGCAGTGGTTGTCAAATATTTTACCCAATATGTAAGTTTGTTTTTATTTTTCATTCTTTATCGATACTCTTTGATACTTTATCGATACTGTTTGATACTTTTTTGATACTCTGTTCATACAATACAAAGTAAATGGGAAAGAACCAAAAAAGAATCAAAATAGTATCGGTACAGTATCAAAAAGTATCGATAAAGTATCAAACAGTATCGATAAAGTATCAAACAGTATCGATAAAGTATCAACTAGTATCGATATAGTATCAAAAGTATCAAAATATTTTTCAGATAACATAAAATTTTTAATTTATTTACAGATTAATAAAAAATATTGAAGACTAAGGATGTCCATCACTTAATGATATAGAATGTGATAAGCAATACTATTGCATAAACCACAATCTATGTATGCATAGAACACCTATGTGCGCTGTTAATAATACAATGCGAATTAGGCGATTTTTATTACATTATGTAAAAAGTAATGGAAAAGATGTTATAAATTAAATGTACTATTGATTTTTGTATGAACATAAAAAATAATAAAATTTAATTTAATAATATATAAATGTTTTTTTTTTTAAATTAAACTATAATAATAATTAAAAATCAAATATTTAAAAGAAGAAAAAATTAAAAATTGAAATTTATATAAATAAAAAAAACTGAATAAACAAAAAAATTTTAAAATTGAAAAAAAATTCTTTTAAAATTTTTAAAAAATATTAATTTTTTAATATAAAATAATTAAATATTTTTTTTTTTTTTTTGGTGATTCATGGGGGGAATCTAATGGTTAATGAAAAAAAGGTAAATGAAATATAAATTCAAAAAATGATTTAAATTTTATATTATTTTTTATTTTTTGATTATCTTAAAATTAATTACAATTTTTTTATAATTTTGCATAAATTAATTTAATCTAAGGTGATTATTTCAATCGGGTTTCCTCCTCCTTCGCTGTTGAATCTGAAAAAAGAATAAAAAAAATATTATTATTTTGCAAATAAATAATTAATTAATATATAATTAAAAAATAATAAAGGAATATAAATAAACTTACATTTTATTACTTTGGCTGGTGAGGCCAAATCCACCAAATCCACCAATTCCTCAATTTCCGCCAATAATTGGCGCTTCTGGTCTACGTCGATGATGACGTTGTTGTTGCTGTTGCTGTTGCTGTTGCTGCTGCTGCTGCTGCTGTTGCTGCTGCTGCGACTATGGTCGCGTTTGCGGCCACGGCTGCTGCTGTTGCTGCTGCTGCGACTACGGTCGCGTTTGCGGCCACGGCTGCTGCTGTTGCTGTTGCTGCTGCTGCTACTGCTGCTGCTACTGCTACTGCTACTGCTGGTCATTGCAGTAGTCGTTCGCACTGGAAAGGGTGGCACTATAAAAAAAACAAACAAAAAAATAGAATTAATAAAATTGCAATTGAATAATTAAAAATAAAAAAATAATAAAAAAATAAATAAATAATAAAAAAAAATAATAAAAATAAATAATAAAAAATAAATAAATAATAAAATAAATGAAAAAATAAAATAAATAAATAAATGAAAATTTATAAATACTTACTTCGACTTGTCAGATCGAAGGCCCATGATGCGTATTCAAGCATCATAACCACCTGGTCTACATTTTCCGATATCCATCGGAGAGATGCAACCATTTTTTTCAAGTCTATGGCTGTTCTGCTTGATGCCATTGTGCCTGATGTAGATTTGAACTGTGTCATCACGTCACTTTCCACAGTATTTAAGTGAAATCTTTATCCATCCCCTTCTCACAAAAAATGTAGTAAACTCGCGAGATTGGTTCAAAATTTTTTCCAAAATTTTAAAACACACCCTCAATTCAATTTTCGCTAGCTCCACCCTCGCAAGAAAACAGAAATAGATAAAACAAAGTAATAAACTGAAGAAATTTGGAGAGCAAGCGAAAATCTTGTAGAAAATTTATGATAGGGTTTCGGAAAGCAGGTGATATTAAGTCACAGTGAAAGCGAGATTCCGATACAAAATTTTCTTTTAAACCGGAGATGCTCTTGTATCGTAAATCTATCAGCGGGTAAAAGTAAGAGACGGAAAAATTCAAGAAAGCGTACGAGCGGGTGTCCGAAAAAACTGACCGCGGAGGTTCGGCGAACGTGTGAAAATAGTAGTCGAGCTAATGCGAGATTGTGGAAAAAATGATATTAAAACGAGAGATCAGTACATGTTATAGAAAATTTACGACGGGGTTTCGGAAAGCAGGTGATATTGTGTCACAGCGAAAGCGAGATTACGATACAAAATTTTCTTTTAAACCGGAGATGCTCATGTATCGTAAGTATGCCAGCGGGGGGCTTCGGAGAGCGGCGGCTAAAAGGGATACGAGCACGTGCTCGAAAAAACTGACCTGAGCAGGTCCCCATATTAAAGCATACAGGGGATACTAGATCACTGCTACTATGGGCGTGATCTAGTATTCACGACTTCTCTCGCTTAATTCTCGAGGCTAACGATTGCCGAACTGCCGCTACTTCGGGACTCGGCCGCCGCCGCCGCATTCTTCCTGGAACGCGTAGCTCAGTAGCTCCTTATCTCGAGCGCATTCGAGACAATTCAATTCGGATATTGGACCGGGCCGCACCGTCCTCCGGTCACGCTACTTGACACGTCCGTGCCACGCGGGCGTACGCCCTCGTCGCCTAAAAAAATAGAAATAAGTCCGGCCACTTCTGCCGCTCGGCCGGCTGGTTGCTTTCCACTATTATGGTTCATATCTATTGATTATGGAATACAATCTTTTTATTTTCCAATATTACAAATTATTACCGACAATTTACGGATAATTGCTTACCACTAATTATGCTTAATTACAACCATTTCTGAATACCGACACCATTTTTACGATTGTTTTTTTTTTGTTAATTCTTATTTAATATACCCTGTATCACCCTTAGCTTATTTACTATTTGCTATGCCTTTTTCTGACCGCAGCTTAATATTAAGTTACGCTTAGATACACCCGATTTCGAATACCGACACCATTTTTGCGATTATTTTTGTTTAATTCTTATTTAATATACCCTGTGTCACCCTTAGCTTATTTACTATTTGTTATGCTTTTTTCTGGCCGCTACTTAATATTAAGTTACGCTTAGATACACCCGACTTCGAATACCGACACCATTTTTACGATTATTTTTAGTTAATTCTTATTTGTTGTTTTTATTTTGCAATTACTCATGCTTGTTTACGTACTTGGCCTGTTTTTTTATTTACTTATTGTTATCTTACTGCTGTTAACCCAAGAAGTTCTGTTAGTTTATTTTCGTCTACTATTATTATTCGTTTACTAATATTATTTGTTTACTATTATTATTTGTTTACTATTATTATTACCGATTTTTCCTAACCCTCTAACTTCACGAATTCTTAAGTATTTGCTTTTATTGACCTACGATACCGTTGTTATCTTTATTTGCTTATTTATTTGGCTATTTGTATTACGGTTTGTCTTTATTTAAGCTTTTTGGCCCGTTTGCCCATTATAATTAAGTTTATTTGTGCTTTATCGTTACTATCTCTGTTTATCCCCCCCCCTTCTTTTTTGTAATTATGGTCTAACTCCCTATCATCCTATCCGTTTCCATACATACGTATCTAAATATTTTGTTTAGCTTCGGTTTTTTTGTTATGTTGTTCTTTTTCCTCTCTTCTCCTCTTTTCCCTTCATACTACGGTTTCGGCTCTTCTTCTTTCGCGCTCGAAACGTCTTGCTTGTTCTAGCATCGCGAGTTCTTCTTGCTGTTTCACCAGCCTCTCTAATGGGTTCGGTTTGCATCTTTGGTATATCAATGCCCCCAGGCCTGCCACTGCGATCCCTGCGATGATTGCGGACACCGATATGTTGAAGGCTTTAGTGCTCGCTGATAGCTCTCTGATTTCCATCGCTGAGTCTCTCCTGTGAGCTATTTCCTTTGCTCTCGGGATGATGTCGTGCAGGTCTGCACCTGTTTTCAGGTTCTCCAGCTCTGTCCCATGCTGGTTCTCTACTCGATATGCTGCTTCTGCCGCCATTGCGGCTTTTAGTTCGGCTTCGGCGTTGTTTGCGTCCTTTAGTATTCGAATTACCCTTGATGCGTCGAACTCGATCGTGTCGAAGACTAGCTCTTTTAAGCTGGTTAGGACGTCTCTGGATGCCGTTAAGCGCGCATTCGATGTGTGGGCTGTGCATCCTGGATAAAGCTCTAGGATGCCGGCGCCATTGATTGCCGTTGTTACCTGTTCGGCCCTTAGGCATTGTATGAATAGATCTTCTTCCTGTGTTGTTGAGAATACCCAGGAGTTTGCCTTGTGTAAGCGAAGCCAGAATGTGTCTTTCGCCTGCTTAAACCTTACGTCGCATGCCTCTGGGCGCGGTACCTCTCGTTCGGACGCCATCTTAATTTCGCAGGCGGCGTTCTTGTTTATCTCGCGTACCGGTTCGGGGTTTACTGCTATAAGCAGGTCCCCTAGTTTTCGGAGATTTGCCGTGCCTTCTTCCGTGAGGGGCATGTACGATCTGTTCGACTTGCTGATCGCAAAGTAGTTGTGTTCTGGCCAGATGTAGGCTGCTACGTTCGGTATGTTGAGCACTTGCTGGATTGCTGGTAGTGGTGTCGCTTTGAATAAATTAAATTCCTGCAAGTCTAGCAGGGGTACCGCTACCTTGTAAATTAGGTGTCCTTCCGTGTATATAATCGTTATCCTGGACACCTCCGTTATGCCCATCATTGAGAATTCTGTTTCCCGCATCGGGAACTCGGCATTGTCGGCCGTGTTTTCTACCGTTCTTATCGCTTTGCGGATGGTGTTGGGATCAAGCATTTTCGGGTGGATTACCCCTTTTGCCGCGAACAGGACTGCATCGATGAAAACCTCGGTATCGGCTTTTAGCTGAGTTACCGCTCTGCTTGCGGCCATGACCGCTTGTAAGGTGGCTACGCTTCTGCTTAGGTGCGACGTTCTGTTTGTTAACACGTCGATGCTTGCTTCGACTGCCGTCACTCTTTCGGTGAGGTTGGTCAGGGATCGGTCCACGATTTCGGTTTGGTTCGCGAGCAGCGCTGCGAGTGCGCGGGTGTCTGTTGCGACTATTTTTATCGAGTTCTGGATGTCTGTCGCGTCGCTCTCCGTTAGCGTACCATATAAGTACCGGTGTACCTTTCCCAGGGCGGGAAACATTGACCCACGCCGGGGGCGTCTGCTGTCGTCGTTGGGCGCCCGTAGCTCTAGCAAGTCCTTCACTCGCTCGGTTTGGCGTGCTGCCTCTTTCGCTTCCAGCCAAAGCGGTTCGATTTCGCCTTCCGACCCGGCTGCTTTTATTATTTTAGCTGTGAAGTTCACTAACCTCTCGCCTGCGTTGAAATACGGTCGTAGTTCTGTTTTCTGCAAGATTGTCCAATCTGAGCTTGACGTTGCCAGCGGTGCTATCCTTTCCGTTATTAGGCCTAAGTTTTCCTTTAGGTCGTGGATCATGGTGGGCCGCCTTTCTATGAACTCGCCGGCTGCGCATGTTACCAGTAGCAGTATTCTCCACCTACAATATCAGGATTGTGGTTTGTGTGTTTTGTCTTAACCGCGGTTTTTAGATGAATAATTCCTACTCTCCCGCGCCTAACTATGCACCGACTGCGTGCCGCGCTATACTCCTAGGTCCTACGCTCTCTGTTTTTTTCTCTTTTTTTTTTTTTTTTTGGGGCGCGTCCGTCGCCGCGCAAAAAAATAGTAAAAAAATTAACTAATCCTGCTCTTCTATTGTTAGGGATTCTTTTTGTATATCGATCCCTCGCTTGATTTTATCCACGTGTACCGTTTTGATCGAGTCTCGGTTTCGTACCGTTACGTTGTTGTTATTCCTATCTATATTAATTATTTCGTACGGGCCTCCATACTCTGTGTCGAATTTGCCCTTTTTGGGCTCTTTCAATACAAATACTGTTTCTCCTTCCCTGAAGTGCTTTGTGTTCAGTTTTCTGTCGTAGTAGTATTTTGATCGGAATTTCGCTTGGGTTAGGTTCATGGCTGCCATCGTGTGCACTGCTGTTAAGTTCGCTGTCATCTCTTTGATGTAATCGTTGTACGTGTTGGCCTCTGCCTTTTGACTGAAGCTCGATGGTGTTGTCGGCTTCGTCCCGAACACTAGCTTGTGTGGGCAATACTTCGTTCCTTCATGCTCTATGCAATTGTATGCGTGCTGGCAGATTGGGACCCATATGTCCCAGGCGTCGATGTTTGACACATACTTTCTCAAGTATTCTGTTAGTGTGTGGTGCATCCTTTCGATGGAGCCATTGGCCTGAGGGTGGTAGGCGGTTGTGGCGAACTTCTCTATATTGAAGATATCTGCAAACGTTCTCAGTGTTTTGCGTCCCCTGGTCCGACACTATGGCTGCTGGTGGGCTTCTTTCATGGCGCTTATCATCTGCGTCAACGTCCCTCTCTCTCTCTCTAACCGTGAGTACTGCTACACGCTTGTTATCTTGCTCTATCTACTTTGCACTTGTCGCTGCCTCAAAACTGCCTCCGGGCGTTTTTTTACAGACGGTTGCACGCTACCTTTTTGCAACTTCATTTTCATACATAAATCAAATGAAGTTGCTGCTGCTTTTGCTTCAAATCTCGCTGTGGAATATTGCTATCAACATAACCTCACTTTTGGCTTCACTACAATTTTCACCGGGACAACGACACGCAGAGCAGTTTCCTACTTACCTACATTAGTGCCTACTACCATCTATCGTCTAGCTGTGAACCACATTAACGTTCGCTCGGTAACTCAACGCCACTATCCTAACGTAGGATTTTTGCGCGAATTTTCAAAATTTTCAAAATTTTCAAAATTTTTACTTTTGTCAATTTTAATTAGTTATTTTGTAAACACTAACTAGTCAATAGTAAATAGCTTATTCTTAGCGATTAGTAACTTTAATTCTTGCGTGTTTTTGCTATTTCACTTTTCTATCTCGTTTCCATTAACATAGTCTTAGTCTTAGTCTTAGTCTTAGTTTTATAATTGATAAAGTTTATACTATCATGAATCAAGTTGTGGATAATCCACATGGCTGGGCTATATGTGATGAATGCAATAAATTCATGCAAACGTCTTCTCCTAAATCTTGTGAGATATGTGACAAAGCAAACCACACAAGATGTAAAGTTCTCGAGTCTACAGCCATGTATGGGCAATCAGTAACTGCATGTCCTGCATGCATAGCGAGGGCAAAGAAGGCGAAGGATGTTACTGTTGGAAGAGCAACACCTATGACTAGCTCTAGCACTACGGCTACTATCTCTAAATCCACTTCTTCTATAGTAGCTGTCATCTCTACAACACCATCTTTGCCCTCTGCTCCGATTTTATCTCTTGCCACTGTTACATCATCTTTTTCCTCGCTATCTTCTTCATCTGCTAATAAAATTAATTATCAATCAGCACCAATGTCGACCAATACGCTCATTTACCATCAACTTCCTTTATCTATCACTCCACCCAGCGATCACCTCATGGCAGTGTTGCCGTTCACAACTTCGTCTTCATCCTCATCACCATTGGCTTCACCATTACCATCTTCTACACTCTCACCCTCTCCAACTAATCTACTATCACAGACCAATCTCCCTGTAACACCCTCTACATCAATTTCGTCCGACCAATCTCTTGACCTTGGCGCCATACTTCAGAGTCTTAGCAGGGCTATTTCTGAACTTAGAAATGATATCAAGCTCAGACTTGATGGTCTTGACACCAGGCTTCAAGTACTGGACACAATACCTCAGCTTCGGGAGACAGTGGAGGATAACACGGCTAAAATCGTCGCATCGGAGACTAGACTTGATGGGGCAGTGGAGGAGATCTCATCTCTCAAGAACAATCTTGCTGCTATTACCACTAAACTTGATAGTTTTACCTCATCTAACCCTACCCCCCCAGTCTCATGTGGATGAAACAGCCTCGCGCAATAATGAGCTTCGTATGAGGGGACTGATGAGTCGCATGGCTCGACTTGAGAGTCAACAAGGGGACATGGCTAATCAGATTGTTATGTCTGGATTACCTCTTACTCCAGACGTAAACATTCGCTCACTTGCGTTTTTGGTGCTGTCTCACCTAATGCCTTCTCTCACATCAAACAACATCTTAGATGTCAGGGTAATGGAGAGACAGGCACCACCTGACATGAGTACCGAGCAACGTTCCAGACGCACCCAACCGAGGGCCACTACTAGCACCGGGGAAACTGCTGAGGACTCCACTCAGACTACAGTGAACGGGCCGCGAGTATCTGCTTCACCACCGCGTCCTTCGCTCATAATAACTTTGTCAAGTCATCAACTTGCTGTGGCTATAGTCAGAGCCAAAATAATATCTCACAAGATTTTCAGAGCGGTGGAGGTCGATAGACTTAAATACCTTGAAACAGGTATGCCCTTACCATCTGTTAATACCCACATAAATATCAACTAGATACTTCCTAAACGTACCCAGCATATTAAGATGCTGGCCTATCGAGCAACTAAAACAAACCGTGATCTCCAGTCCTTCGTCAGGGATGGACGAGTATTTATTCGTCACAAGAAGGATAATGCCGCAGTGATGCTCCTTACACCCAAAGACCTGCAGGATTTTTTGACTACGGCTTAACATCTTCCATTCCTCCTCATCGTATTGTTCATCTCGTTCCTACTCTTTCATCATTTTCCTTCTCATCTCACAATCACCTGGTTTCAACCTCCCTCGAACATGGCCTTAGAGTTGCCCATTTCAATGCTAACTCTTTAAAGAGTCACATTGAGGAGGTCAGGCTCTTTTTGGCCTCTCATCCTCCCTTTCACATTATTGCCGTTACTGAGACCTGGCTTGACTTTCGCTCAAGTGACCTTCTAGAATTGGAAGGTTACGCTTTTCATAGACAGGACCGTAACAATCACGGCGGTGGGGTGGCACTCTACGTCCGTATAGGTATTTCTGCTAAAATCATCTCTTCATCTGACGGCGTCTGGACCGTGAGGCCAGGTAAACCTGAATACTTGTTTTGTGAGCTCACGGCACCGGGGATTGTACCTACTTTTGTGGCTGTTGTCTATAGACCACCACACTCTCCTTTTCTTAGAGGCGAGGATAACATCTTTATTGAGCGTCTGACATCTCAAATGCACAGTTATTCCACTCGCATTATTTTAGGTGACTTTAACGCCGATCAATTATCGGATACGGATGATGCTAATTTCATTCGCTCTTTATGTAGAGACAATTCCCTTAAACTCGTGCCGCATGGTGCTACACATCACTCCATACGTGGTGAACATGTTTCAGATACCTGGCTTGACCTCTGCTTAATTGATGAGCATGTTAACCTCTTGTCGTACTGGAAGACTGACACACCATTCATAAACGGCCATGACTTCATAGCTGCTACTCTTGAAGTTGCACTGCCTAGTCGTACTCCCACAGAAGATACCGTTTTCAAATATCGTAATTTTAAAGGTATAGATGAGAATGAACTCATAACTTCTCTGGGGAGGTGCGACTGGACAGCTTTCCATTCACTCTCACTCCATGAACGTATACTCATGCTAAACAGAAACTTGACTGACTGCATTAATACTCTTGCTCCATTAATTACTGTCACGACAAATTCTCGTACTAGACATCCTTGGTTCACTAATGAACTCAGGGAGCTTGTGGCTGAGCGGGATCGCTGCTATAGGCGTTTTCGTCGGTCTCGTCTACCAGCTGACCTTATGATCTATCGTGAGACCAGGGATCAAGCTCATGCTAGGGTTGAGGAGGCAAAGAAGGAGTATTTTTACTCTCGTATCTCCCCCTTAACTGATCCTCAGAAGATATGGAGAGAGTTACGTGGTCTTGGAGTTGTCCCGCATAAACAGCGTGGTGACCCCTCGCCCACTCTCCTGATGATTTAAACACCTATTTTGCGGGTGTCTGTAGTGATGAGCGGTCTCCCTCAGTCACTGAAGCCCTTCACGAGGTTTAAACGTTGGACTATCAGGAGCTACTCTTTTTTACGGAGTTATCTGAGTCTGATGTCAGGTTGGCGGTCTCGCATTTTGACTCCCAGGCACTTGGGGTGGACGGTATACCTCAATGCGTTGTCCAGAAGGCTTTGCCCTTTCTGTGTCCTCTTTTGGTTACTATATTCAACTCATCGTTGAAGGAGGCCTGTTTCCCCTCAATCTGGAAAGAGTCGATTGTGAGATCGCTACCTAAAGTTCCGTCACCCTCTGCACTGACAGACTATCGTCCTATTTCATTGCTTTGTTTCCTCTCCAAGGTACTTGAATGGTTAGTGCACCGGCAAATCTCACAATTTTTGGAATCCAGACTTCTCCTTGACCCATTACAAGCCGGGTTTCGCACTGGTCATAGTACACAATCTGCTCTCATCAAACTTACTGATGACATTAGGCTTGGAATGGACAGAAAGAGGGTGACACTACTACTTCTTTTTGATTTTAGCAAAGCGTTTGACATAGTGTGTCACGCTAAGCTCCTTAGAAAGCTACCTCTCTTCCGCTTATCTAAGCAGGTCATTCGCTGGCTTGCATCTTATATCACAGATAGATGGCAAGCAGTCATTGATGAATCGGGAAGAAGATCATCATTTTTTTCTCTTAATACTGGGGTTCCTCAGGGCTCTGTCCTAGGACCGTTACTCTTCTCCCTTTACATCAATGACATTCAATACTGTTTTGACCATGATACATCACACATAATTTATGCGGATGACCTGCAAATTTATAGCCAATGTCGCCTCGAAGAGCTTGATGCCTGTTCTGCCAGGATGACTGCTACTGCTGAGAGGATTAGAAACTGGGCTGAGGAGAACTAGCTGAGGCTTAATGTTTCCAAAACCAAGGCGATTGTCTTTGGCACCAAATTTTATTTAAATCAAATTCCATCCTATGCTACAACCTTTTTACTTATAAATGGTGTCAGGGTCGATTTCTCGTACGAGGTGCGGAGCTTGGGCGTGGTGCTTGACTGTAGACTTAACTGGGCCTCGCATGTCAGCTACATCTGCAAGCGAATGCATACCCTCCTGTACAAACTTAATTTTTTTAGGTCAAGCACCAATGCTCACATGCGAAAACATTTGGTGTCGGCCCTGTTGCTTCCTATCATAGACTACTGCTCATTAGCCTACTGTGACATCTTAAGCTTCAGGTCCTAGTAAATTCTGGCATACGCTATATCTTTGGTGTGAGGGGGGATGTTCATATCACTCCGTTCAGGCGTGAGCTGGAGTGGCTTACCACATCTGTGCGACGCAAGTACTTTGCGACTTGTTACCTGGGAAGACTGTTTAGTACAGCTATCCTTGGCTACATTGCTGCGTACTTCAACGCCTTTGTCCCGCTCAGGCCTGTGCGGGGTGATGCGAGGTCCTTGAAACTCCATTTGCAAATACGGCAAGACTTGTAAAATCGTTTCACTTCATCTCATCTGAGCTCTGGAACTCATTACCCTCATCAATTCGAGACGCCCATTCTCATCACAACTAAGCTATTAGTTAAGCAACACTACCTGCGTTTAGATAGAGCTGCATAATCTTAAGTTAATTTTAAGTTTTATTTTGTTCTTTAATAATTTTATGTACAAAATGTCCTATTGTTTTTTAGTGTATTTCTATTGCAATCCTTAAAAATTTCGCATAATATGCTGCTTTTAGCTCTCATCTTTATTTAAAAAACGTTATTTAAAAATTATATTGCGAAGCAAGTTGAACATCACTTTCTGCATGATCGTTGACCACTTGCAGAATGTGAAAAATTTTACTAGCTTCAATATGATTGTCTCACTTTTCCCATTGCTCTAAATGAACGTTTAAGAAACAGGTATTTAAATGTAATTTTTCAAGAAATTTGTTCTATTTTTCAAATAAATTCAAATCTGCTATTTTGGAATTACCAGCGCTCGTATATATCGATTTCATTGCATTGCATATCTTGATTTTACATTTATCTGATACAAAATTATCAAAAAGTGTCAATGCCATGAATTCTTCGCTCAGATACCCTAAATACCATTGCATTTTTTACTACGGATTAAGATGTTTTTTAATCTATAGATCTATAAAGTTAAAAATATTTTTTAAAAATTCTAAATCAAAGCACTGTTTGTGGTATAATTATTGAAACCATGCCTTTTGGTATACTAACTATGAAGAGACACATCTTCCGAAGACCTGTAATTTCTTGTAGAGTTCAACTAAACTGATTTATAAATAAAAGGATCTTCAGAGAGTATATAGCTTTAGCCATCCACCGGGCATGATGAATGGCACAAAAGCTTTAAATTTGATTCCCGTTTCTAAATCTACTCAGTAGATAGGCTATAGGCATACTGGCTCATAGGCATTCTGGCTCACACGAGGTGAGCCAGTAGCCCCTGTATGCTTTAACATGGGAATACTATATCACGCCCACAGCAGCAGTGATCTAGTATCCCCTGTATGCTTTAGCATGTGAGCCAGTAGCCCCTGTATGCTTTAGCATGGGGAATACTATATCACGCCCACAGCAGCAGTGATTTAGTAGCCCCTGTATGCGTTAACATAGGAGAATATTAGCTAACGCCCACTACAGCAGTAATCTAGTATCCCCTCTATGCTTTAATATGGGGCCAGTTCAGGTCAGTTTTTTCGGACACGTGCTCGTATCCCTTTTAGCCGCCGCTCTCCGAAGCCCCCCGCTGGCAGACTTACGATACTAGAGCATCTACGGTTTAAAAGAAAATTTTGTATCGTAATCTCGCTTTCGCTGTGACTTAATTTCACCTGCTTTCCGAAACCCTTTCATAAATTTTCTACAAGATTTTCGCTTGCTCTCCAAATTTTCTTCAGTTTATTACTTTGTTTTATCTATTTCTGTTTTTCTTGCGAGGGTGGAGCTAGCGAAAATTGAGGGTGTGTTTTAAAATTTTGGAAAAAATTTTTAACCAATCTCGCGAGTTTACTACATTTTTTGTGAGAAGGGGATGGGTCAAGATTTCACTTAAATACTGTGGAAAGTGTCGTGATGTCACAGTTCAAATCTTCATCAGGCACAATGGCATCAAGCAGAACAACCATGGACTTGAAAAGAATGGTTGCATCTCTCCGATGGATATCGGAAAATGTAGATCGCGTGATTATGATGCTTGAATACGCATCATGGGCCTTCGATCTAACAAATCGAAGTAAGTATTTTTAAATTTTAATTTATTTATTTATTTTATTTTTTCATTTATTTTATTATTTATTTATTTTATTATTTATTTATTTTTATTATTTATTTATTTTTATTATTTATTTATTTTTTATTATTTATTTATTTTTTTATTATTTATTTATTTTTTATTATTTATTTTTATTATTTATTTATTTCTTTTTTTATTTTAATATTCAATGTAATTTTATTAATTCTATTTTTTTTTTTTGTTTTTTTATAGTGCCACCCTTTCCAGTGAGAACGACTACTGCAATTACCAGCAGTAGCAGTAGCAACAGCAACAGCAACAGCAACAACAACGTCATCATCGACATAGACCAGAAGCGCCAATTATTGGCTGAAATTGAGGATTTGGTGGATTTGGTGGATTTGGCCTCACCAGACAAAGTAATAAAACGTACGTATATTTATATTCATTTATTATTTTTTAATTATATATTAATTAATTATTTATTAGCCAAATAATAATATTTTGTTTTATTCTTTTTTCAGATTCAACAGAGAAGGAGGAGGAAACATCGATTGAAATAATCACCTTAGATTAAATTAATTTATGAAAAATTGTAAAAAAAAATTGTAATTAATTTTAAGATTAACAAAAAATAAAAATTAATATAAAATTTAAATAATTTTTTGAAATTATATTTCATTCACTTTTATCATTTATCCATTAGTTTCCCCCCCATGAATCACCCAAAAAAAAAAAATTTAATTATTATTTTTATATTCAAAAAATTTTAAAAGAATTGTTCAATTTAAACAAATTTTTTTTTTTGATCATTCATTATTTTTGTTTTATATCAATTTCAATTTTTAATTTTTTTATTTCATTTTTTTCTTTTAAAAATTTTGTTTTTAATTATTATCATTAGTTTAATTTAAAAAAAACATTTATGTATTATTAAATTAAATTTTAATATTTTTCATACAAAAAAATCAATAGATCACTTAATTTAGAACATCTTTTCCATTATTTTTTACATATTGTAATAAAAATTGTCTAATTCGCATAGTGTTCTTAACAGCGCACATAGGTGTTCTATGCATACATAGATTGTGGTTTCTGCAATAGTATTGCTTATCACAGTCTATATCATTAAGAAGTGAGGGACATCCATAGTCTTCAATATTTTTTATTAATCTGAAAATAAATTAAAAATTGTATGTAATCTGAAAAATATTTTGATACTTTTGATACTATATCGATACTAGTTGATACTTTATCGATACTGTTTGATACTTTATCGATACTGTTTGATACTTTATTGTTACTTTTTGATACTGTATCGATACTATTTTGATTCTTTTTTGGTTCGTTCCCATTTACTTTGTATTGTATGAACAGAGTATCAAAAAAGTATCAAAATATACCATATTTCACAAGTGAAAGTGCTACAATTTATATGTCAACCGATTTAGAGGAATGGTTCAATGATAACATTCAAGAGACTATTCGTACTCAACTAGAAGAATTTCAAGATAAAGATTCGGGTTGGACATTGAAGAGTATTATAAGTTTGTGTATAAATATAAAAAAATAATCACCAATCAAAGGAAATTCTTATATACCTCTTCCAAGGTTTATAGAAAACAAAAAAGCGTGTGTTAATGTTCAAAACAATGACAACCAGTGCTTCAAGTATGCAATACTCTCTGCATTATATCCATGTGAAAAGAATGGCAATCGAGTAAGTCAATATCGTCAACATGAGGATAAGTTAAACTTTAGTGACATAGAATTTCCAGTAAAACTAAAAGATATTTCAAAATTTGAAAATCTGAATAACATTTCAGTAAATGTTTACACGCTAAGATTGTTTAGTGCAAAGTATGAAGTGTCACCTTGTCATATTACAGCGGAAAAGAAGGAAAAACACGTAAATCTTCTTATAGTTCAAGATTTTTACATAGACGAACATGAAGAAAATAATCATGATGATGATAATGATTGTTTGCCAAAATATCATTATGTTTGGATTAAATGTTTATCAAGATTGCTCCATTCCCAATTATCAAAATCAAATAAGAAATCTCATCATTGTGAAAGGTGTTTACAAATTTTTTAGTACAAAGAAAAGTTAAAAGATCATGAAAATGATTGCAAAATCATTAATAATTGTCGAATTAATCTACCCGACATAAAAAATAACATTCTCAAATTTGAAGATTATAAAAAAAGTGAAAAAGTTCCGTTTGTAATTTATGCTGATTTTGAATGTTTATTAAAACCTACAGACAATGAAAATGCTTTTCAACGTCATGAAGCTTTCAGTATTGGATACTATACAAAGTGCAGCTTCGATAATAATTTGTGCAACTACAAGTCATACAGACAAAAAACTGACAATGATAAATCACCAGCCGAATGGTTTGTTCAAGAATTGAAGTCAATTAGTGAAAGAATTGATCTACTTTACAAAAATCCGAAACCCATGAGGCTGACTGATGTTGAAGAAATGAAATTTCGAAGATCAACCGTTTGTCATATTTGTCGAAAACCAATACAAGGTGAAGAACTTGCAGTACGAGACCATTGTCATCTGACAGGACGGTATGTTTTTTTCTTTTTTTAATAGTCAAAAATATAGATTACATATAACAAACTGAAAAAAGATATTTTTCTCTTTAGTTTCACAGGTGCAGCTCATAATTCATGCAATCTGAATTACAAAGATTCTAGATTCATTCCAGTAATTTTTCGTAATCTCAATTATGATACTAATTTCATTTTGAAAGAGATGCTACATCATCATTTCTACCAGGACGAGTTAGCGTGATACCAAATAATAAGGAGAAATATATTTCTTTCACAAAGTATATAGATGATTGTGATATAAGTTTTAGATTCATAGATTCATGGCGATTTCTACCATCCTCATTGGACAAATTGGCATCCTATTTAGAAAATGTGCCAATAGCTATAAGAGAATTTAAATTAGATGGTTTTGAAGATGAAAAGATAGATCTGCTCAGAAGAAAAGGAATATTTCCTTACGATTTTGTAGATGATTGGATAAGCTGATGTGCACAAATCTACCAGAAAAAAAATGATTTTTATAATAAACTAACTGACTCACATATTAGTAACGAATATTATAATCATGCAGTTCAAGTATGGGAGAAGTTTAATGTAAAAACATTAGGTGAATATTCGGATTTGTATTTGAAAACAGATGTTATACTATTGGCTGATGTTTTTGAAAGTTTTCGAGAAACTTCTTTGAAAGCATACGGCTTATGTCCAGCACATTTTTACACTACTTCAGGATTAACATTTTCAGCAGCTCTAAAAATGACCAAGGTAGAATTGGAACTTCTTACAGACATCGATATGCTTATGTTTATTGAATCAGGCATACGTGGAGGAATCAGTCAATGTTGCAATCGTTATGCCAAAGCAAACAATTCATACATGGGCTCATCATATGATGAAAATCAGAAAACAAAGACTCTCTTATATTATGATATTAACAATCTTTATGGATGGGCAATGGTTCAACATTTACCGATTAGAAAATTCAAATGGATAGAGTATGAGTCAAATCCTGTGCGACGGTGTGAGTCGCAGCCGAGTACAGCTGTTAGCTTACTCGGTCCTCAAAGGTAGAGAGAGGGAGGGGGAAGACGCTCGGACGACTGTCGATCCTCGACTGAGGACCGATCTAGTTTGGAGGTCCGAGCGGTGACGTCACGCGGATTAAAAGCGCGTGGGGGAATTAGACGCGCGCTATCTGTCTCTCTCTAGCTGCTGGTGTTCACGGGTTACGCATGTGTGCGTAGAGTCTATTAGCGCGTCGAATATATGCGAAATATGGATTTCGACTATTCGCGCGCTTATGGCTATGTATTGGGTATCGGTGTGGGACAAACAAGCGTCTCGGGAAAGCCGTTGGGAAAGAGACGCTTAGTTTTTGGGTATTACTCTGTACTGTCAGCTGTATAAACTGCACAGTATATTACGAGTGTGTATTCTTGTGTTTAAAGGGTCAACTTAAAAAGCCAAGGGTGAGTGCAGTGAGACTGCAGCCGAACCACGCACAGCAGCCGAAGCAGCAGAATTCGTCCGTGTACTATTAGTATTTTATTAGTACAATATATTGTATTTAAGTGAATGTGTTGTGTTCGAGTTTCATTTCGCGTACGCCTTTCCTGAATTACAGCTTGTGTGTGTGACTGCGAAGTCACTCAGTTCTGCGGTCCAGGAACTCTTCAGCAGGAGTAACCAGGGTAAAATAGAGTATTTGTTGACGTGAGTAGGACCAGGCTGGTGGGCAGCCCAAATACTACGTCACACCTGATTTCTACAATTCACCATCTGATTCTGATATTGGCTACTTTGCTGAAGTAGACTTGGAGTATCCGGAAGAAATACATGACGAACATCGTGATTTACTATTCTGTGCACAACATCTTGCACCACCTGGCGCAAAACAGAAGAAACTTCTCACCACTTTAGAAGATAAAAAGAGATATGTGATTCATTACAGAGCACTTAAACAAGCAATAGATAATGGTCTTCGATTAAAAAAAGTTCATAGAAATTTAAGTTTTGAACAGAAACCATGGCTCAAACCTTATGTGGAATTGAATACTGAGAAGAGAAAACAGTCTAAAAATGAATTTGAAAAACTGTTTTACAAACTTTTAATCAATGCAGTCTATGGAAAATGTATTGAGAGAGAACGATCTCGAATAGATGTGCGATTGGTAAACAAATTCACAGGTAGATATGGAGCAGAAGCACGTATTGCACTACCAAATTTCCATAGTTGTGCTATTTTTGATGAAAATTTAGTTGCAATTCAGATGAAAAGAACAAGTGTTACAATTAAAAAGCCAATATATGTCGGTCTATGTATCCTCGATTTATCAAAAACATTAGTTTATGAGTTTCATTATTCCTATATGAAACAAAGAGTAGGGGATAAGTGTAACTACTCTATACTGATACAGACAGTTTGATATATGAAGTTGAAGATCATGACATGTACAAAATTATGAAAGAAGACATTCATCGATTTGATACTTCAGATTATGATGAAAACAACCAGTATGGAATTCCACGCATGAACAAGAAGGTTCTTGGACTAATGAAGGATGAATGTTGTGGAAAGATTATGACCGAATTTGTTGGTTTACGAAGTAAAATGTACAGTATTTTAGTCGATGGAGGTCCCACTGTGAAAAAGGCTAAAGGTATAAAATCAAATGTCGTTAAAAAAACAATAACATTTGAAGACTACCGCAGATGTCTTGAGGATTTTGTTATTATAAAACGAGATCAGTGCAATATTCGATCGAAATTGCACGTAGTACATACGGAAAAACAATCAAAAATTGCTCTAAGTCCTTACGATGATAAAAGGTACTTATTGCCCCAAAGTACGGACACTCTTCCTTGGGGACATTATAGAATTACAGAAGAACAGATGGCGCAAACATCGTTGCAAGTAGAGAGGATAGAGCAGACCAATGTCAGTTCATCAAAGAATCGTGAAGTGGGGGAAAAATCATCCAATGAGAGGAATGAAAATCATGAACCATTTGTTATTGAATATGACTGGTGGGGGAATTGATGAACGAATGGAGTACCTCGCCACGTGAAGAAAAAAGGGACATTTTACAAGAAGCAGCGGAGGGAGTAGACGATATGGAGGGGGAATGGTTATATGAAGCCATGCATCTGGATGAGGACCACATTCGAGCAATCGAAAATCTGGAAAACTCCTCTAATCCTCAAAAGAAAAAACCAAGACTCATCTAAGTAAGTTTCAATTGACTAAATATATATATACATAAAGATAATTACTGTTTTAAAAAAAATTATTGATTAATCTAATAATAAACTTTGTTGTATTTTCAGCATGGATCTATCTGCTCTCAACAAAATTGCTGAATGTGAATTCCTACCAAGAAAAAAAGTAGCGGACTTGGAAAAAAATCACTCCTACATGGTTACTTCATTAAAAGAAGTAAAAACAAGATATGGGATGAAGATTGTTACTACTTTTGAAGCTACTTTTCAAATCTTCTTCCCACAGAAGATTTCATCAGCAATGTTACAAGACGAAGAATTTTTCTTTAAATTATGTAATGCTGCAAACAAAATGACTTTGTTTGTAGTCTTTCAGGGAGGAAATTCTTTCAAGTTTGACACAAGTGCTTGAAAGAAAATTGAAATGTAAACAAATATAATTTTA
Organism: Apocrypta bakeri; assembly: GCA_018906985.1. Taxonomy (NCBI): domain Eukaryota; kingdom Metazoa; phylum Arthropoda; class Insecta; order Hymenoptera; family Pteromalidae; genus Apocrypta; species Apocrypta bakeri. The sequence continues at coordinate 41,378 of JACCIA010000049.1, read as the reverse complement.
TTGTAAATACATTTATAAAACATTCAATAAATAAATAATAATTATTTTTAAATATAATACAAGTTTTTCTTATTTACTATTACCTACACTATCCTTTTCCATATTGATAAATATAGAGATATTCAAGGATTTCAATGAATAGCTGAAGATAGATTTATTTTCAAAGAAAGTATAGTTTTCTAAATTTAAGTAAACTGCTTTACCGACTGCTTATCTCTTCAAGCCCCCTTTTGCTTGGGAAGAGTTGACTGAAGAGGAAAAATGTATGACTCAATGGATAGAAAGAAGTCATCATGAAATCGAATGGGATACAGAAGATATTCCATATTATAGACTTCATCATATTTTTCATTTATTAACACAAGGAGTAAGAAAAATATATGTGAAAGGTGAACAGAAAGTGCAGTGGTTGTCAAATATTTTACCCAATATGTAAGTTTGTTTTTATTTTTCATTCTTTATCGATACTGTTTGATATTTTATTGATATTGTTTGATACTTTATTGATACTGTTTCATACTTTATCGATACTTTATCGATAATGTTTGATACTGTTTGATACTTTATCGATATTGTTTGATACTTTATTGATACTCTCTGTTCATACAATACAAAGTAAATGGGAAAGAAATGGGAAATGTTTTTTTAAATTAAACTATAATAATAATTAAAAATAAAATATTTAAAAGAAGAAAAAATTAAAAATTGAAATTTATATAAATAAAAAATAAACTGAATAAACAAAACAGTAGATAGGCTATAGGCATACCAGCTCATAGGCATTCAGGCTCACATGAGGTGAGCTGGTAGCCCCTGTATGCTTTAACATGGGAATACTATATCACGCCCACAGCAGCAGTGAGCTGGTAGCCCCTGTATGCTTTAGCATGGGGAATACTAGATCACACCCACAGCAGCAGTGTGCTGGTAGCCCCTGTATGCGTTAACATAGGAGAATATTAGCTAACGCCCACTGCAGCAGTAATCTAGTATCCCCTCTATGCTTTAATATGGGGACCTGCTCAGGTCAGTTTTTTGAACACCTGCTCGTATCCCTTTTAGCCACCGCTAACTGAAGCCCCCCGCTGGCATACTTACGATACAAGAGCATCTCCGGTTTAAAAGAAAATTTTTTATCGTGATCTCGCTTTTGCTGTGACACAATATCACCTGCTTTCCGAAACCCCGTCGTAAATTTTCAAGAACATGCACTGATCTCTCGTTTTAAAATCTTTTTTCCAGAATTTCGCTTTTAGCTCGAGTACTATTTTCACTCGTTCGCCGAGTCCCCCGCGGTCAGTTTTTTCAGACACCCGCTCGTACGCTTTCTTAAATTTTTCCGTCTCTTACTTTTACCCGCTGATAGATTTACGATACAAGAGCATCTACGGTTTAAAAGAAAATTTTGTATCGGAATCTCGCTTACGCTGTGACACAATATCACCTGCTTTCCGAAACCCCGTCGTAAATTTTCAAGAACATGCACTGATCTCTCGTTTTAAAATCTTTTTTTCCAGAATTTCGCTTTTAGCTCGAGTACTATTTTCACTCGTTCGCCGAGTCCCCCGCGGTCAGTTTTGTTCGGACACGCGCTCGCACGCTTTCTTAAATTTTTCCGTCCCTTACTTTTACCCGCTGATAGATTTACGATACAAGAGCATCTCCGGTTTAAAAGAAAATTTTGTATCGGAATCTCGCTTACGCTGTGACACAATATCACCTGCTTTCCGAAACCCCGTCGTAAATTTTCAAGAACATGCACTGATCTCGCGTTTTAAAATCTTTTTTTCCAGAATCTCGCTTTTAGCTCGAGTACTATTTTCACTCGTTCGCCGATCTCCCGCGGTCAGTTTTTTTCGGACACCCGCTCGTACGCTTTCTTAAATTTTTCCGTCTCTTACTTTTACCCGCTGATAGATTTACGATACTAGAGCATCTACGGTTTAAAAGAAAATTTTGTATCGTAATCTCGCTTTCGCTGTGACTCAATATCACCTGCTTTCCGAAACCCTATCATAAATTTTCTACAAGATTTTCGCTTGCTCTCCAAATTTCTTCAGTTTATTACTTTGTTTTATCTATTTCTGTTTTTTTTGCGAGGGTGGAGCTAGCGAAAATTGAGGGTGTGTTTTAAAATTATGGAAAAAATTTTTAACCAATCTCGCGAGTTTACTACATTTTTTGTGAGAAGGGGATGGGTCAAGATTTCACTTAAATACTGTGGAAAGTGTCGTGATGTCACAGTTCAAATCTTCATCAGGCATAATGGCATCAAACAGAACAACCATGGATTTGAAACGAATGGTTGCATCGCTCCGATGGATATCGGAAAATGTTGATCGCGTGATTATGATGCTTGAATACGTATCATGGGCCTTCGATCTTACGAATCGAAGTAAGTATTTTTAAATTTTAATTTATTTATTTATTTTATTTTTTCATTTATTTTATTATTTATTTATTTTTTATTATTTATTTTTATTATTTTTTTTATTATTTATTTATTTTTTTATTATTTATTTATTTTTTTATTATTTATTTATTTTTTTATTATTTATTTATTTTTTTTTTTATTTTAATAATCAATGTAATTTTATTAATTCTATTTTTTTGTTTGTTTTTTTTTTTTATAGTGCCTAACCCTTTCCAGTGCGAACGACTACTGCAATGACCAGCAGTAGCAGCAGCAGCAACAGCAACAGCAACAACAACGTCATCATCGACGTAGACCAGAAGCGCCAATTATTGGCGGAAATTGAGGATTTGGTGGAATTGGTGGATTTGGCCTCACCAGCCAAAGTAATAAAATGTAAGTAAAAGTGTATTTATATTCATTTATTATTTTTTAATTATATATTAATTCATTATTTATTAACGGAATAATAATATTTTGTTTTATTCTTTTTTCAGATTCAACAGAGAAGGAGGAGGAAACAACAATTGAAACAATTACGTTAGATTAAATTAATTTATGAAAAAAATTGTAAAAATAAATTGTAATTAATTTTAAGATTAACAAAAAATAAAAATTAATATAAATTTAAATAATTTTTTGAAATTATATTTCATTCACCTTTTATTATTTATCCATTAGTTTCCCCCCATGAATCACCCAAAAAAAAAAATTAAATTATTATTTTTTATATTCAAAAAGATTTTAAAAGAATTGTTCAAATTTAATCAAATTTTTTTTTTTTTTTTGATCATTCATTTTTTTTGTTTTATTTTAATTTCAATTTTTAATTTTTTTATTTCATTTTTTTCTTTTTAAAATTTGTTTTTAATTGAGATCATTAGTTTAATTTTAAAAAAACATAAATTTTATTATTTTTCATACAAATCACATTTTTCATACATCACTTAATTTAGAACATCTTTTTCATTATTTTTTACATATTGTAATAAAAATTGTCTAATTTGCATAGTGTTCTTAACAGCGCACATAGGTGTTCTATGCATACATAGATTGTGGTTTATGCAATAGTATTGCTTATCACATTCTATATCATTAAGAAGTGAGGGACATCCATAGTCTTCGATATTTTTTATTAATCTGAAAATAAATTAAAAATTGTATATAATCTGAAAAATATTTTGTTACTTTTAATACTATATCGATACTAGTTGATACTGTATCGATACTATTTTGATTCTTTTTTGGTTCTTTCCCATTTACTTTGTATTGTGTGAACAGAGTATCAAAAAAAGTATTAAAATAGTATCAATACAGTATCAAAAAGTATCAATAAAGTATCACACAGTATCGATAAAGTATCAAACAGTATCGATAAAGTATCAAAGAGTATCGATAAAGAATGAAAAAATAAAAACAAACTTACATATTGGGTAAAATATTTGACAACCACTGCACTTTCTGTTCACCTTTCACATATATTTTTCTTACTCCTTGTGTTAATAAATGAAAATATGATGAAGTCTATCATATGGAATATCTCCTGTATCCCATTCGATTTCATGATGACTTCTTTCTATCCATTGAGACATACATTTTTCCTCTTCAGTCAACTCTTCCCAAGCAAAAGGGGGGCTTGAAGAGATTAGCAGTCGGTAAAGCAGTTTACTTATATTTAGAAAACTATCTTCTTTGAAAATAAATCTATCTTCAGCTTTTCATTGAAATCCTTGAATATCTCTATATTTATCAATATGGAAAAGGATAGTGTAGGTAATAGTAAATAAGAAAAACTTGTATTATATTTAAAAATAATTATTATTTATTTATTGAATGTTTTATAAATGTATTTACAATAAAATTATATTAGTTTACAATTCAATTTTCTTTCAAGCACTTGTGTCAAACTTGAAAGAATTTCCTCCCTGATAGACTGCAAACAAAGTCATTTTGTTTGCAGCATTACATAATTTAAAGAAAAATTCTTCGTCTTGTAACATTGCTGATGAAATCTTCTGTGGGAAGAAGATTTGAAAAGTAGCATCAAAAGTAGCAACAATCTTCATCCCATATCTTGTTTTTACTTCTTTTAATGAAGTAACCATGTAGGAGTGATTTTTTTCCAAGTCCGCTACTTTTTTCCTTGGTAGGAATTCACATTCAGCAATTTTGTTGAGAGCAGATAGATCCATGCTGAAAATACAACAAAGTTTATTATTAGATTAATCAATAATTTTTTTTAAAACAGTAATTATCTTTATGTATATATATATTTAGTCAATTGAAACTTACTTAGATGAGTCTTGGTTTTTTCTTTTGAGGATTAGAGGAGTTTTCCAGATTTTCGATTGCTCGAATGTGGTCCTCATCCAGATGCAAGGCTTCATATATCCATTCCCCCTCCATATCGTCTACTCCCTCCGCTGCTTCTTGTAAAATGTCCCTTTTTTCTTCACGTGGCGAGGTACTCCATTCGTTCATCAATTCCCCCACCAAGTCATATTCAATAACAAATGGTTCATGATTTTCATTCCTCTCATTGGATGATTTTTCTCCCCTCTTCACGATTCTTTGGTGATCCGTCATTGGTCTGCTCCATCCCCTCTACTTGCATCGATGTTTGCGCCATCTGTTCTTCCGTAATTCTATAATGTCCCCAAGGAAGAGTGTCCGTACTTTGGGGTAATAAGTACCTTTTATCATCGTAAGGACTTAGAGCAATTTTTGATTGTTTTTCCGTATGTACTATGTGCAATTTCGATCGAATATTGCACTGATCTCGTTTTATAATAACAAAATCCTCAAGACATCTGCGGTAGTCTTCAAATGTTATTGTTTTTTTAACGACATTTGATTTTATACCTTTAGCCTTTTTCACAGTGGGACCTCCATCGACTAAAATACTGTACATTTTACTTCGTAAACCAACAAATTCGGTCATGATCTTTCCACAACATTCATCCTTCATTAATCCAAGAACCTTCTTGTTCATGCGTGGAATTCCATACTGGTTGTTTTCATCATAATCCGAAGTATCAAATCGATGAATGTCTTCTTTCATAATTTTATACATGTCATGATCTTCAACTTCATATATCAAACTGTCTGTATCAGTATAGAGTAGTTTACACTTATCCCCTACTCTTTGTTTCATATAGGAATAATGAAACTCATAAACTAATGTTTTTGATAAATCGAGGATGCATAGACCGACATATATTGGTTTTTTAATTGTAACACTTGTTCTTTTCATCTGAATTGCAACTAAATTTTCATCAAAAATAGCACAACTATGGAAATTTGGTAGTGCAATACGTGCTTCTGCTCCATATCTACCTGTGAATTTGTTTACCAATCGCACATCTATTCGAGATCGTTCTCTCTCAATACATTTTCCATAGACTGCATTGATTAAAAGTTTGTAAAACAGTTTTTCAAATTCATTTTTAGACTGTTTTCTCTTCTCAGTATTCAATTCCACATAAGGTTTGAGCCATGGTTTCTGTTCAAAACTTAAAATTCTATGAACTTTTTTTAATCGAAGACCATTATCTATTGCTTGTTTAAGTGCTCTGTAATGAATCACATATCTCTTTTTATCTTCTAAAGTGGTGAGAAGTTTCTTCTGTTTTGCGCCAGGTGGTGCAAGATGTTGTGCACAGAATGGTAAATCACGATGTTCGTCGTGTATTTCTTCCGGATACTTCAAGTCTACTTCAGCAAAGTAGCCAATATCAGAATCAGATGGTGAATTGTAGAAATCAGGATTTGACTCATACTCTATCCATCTGAATTTTCCAATCGGTAAATGTTGAACCATTGCCCATCCATAAAGATTGTTAATATCATAATATAAGAGAGTCTTTGTTTTCTGATTTTCATCATATGATGAGCCCATGTATGGATTGTTTGCTTTGGCATAGCGATTGCAACATTGACTGATTCCTCCACGTATGCCTGATTCAATAAACATTAGCATATCGATGTCTGTAAGAAGTTCCAATTCTACCTTGGTCATTTTTAGAGCTGCTGAAAATGTTAATCCTGGAGTAGTGTAAAAATGAGCTGGACATAAGCCATATGCTTTCAAAGAAGTTTCTCGAAAACTTTCAAAAACATCAGCCAATAGTAGAACATCGGTTTTCAAATACAAATCCGAATATTCTCCTAATGTTTTTATATTAAACTTCTCCCATACTTGAACTGCATGATTATAATCTTCGTTACTAATATGTGAGTCAGTTAGTTTATTATAAAATTCATTTTTTTCTGGTAGATTTGTGCACATCAGCTTATCCAAATCATCTACAAAATCGTAAGGAAATATTCCTTTTCTTCTGAGCAGATCTATTTTTTCATCTTCAACACCATCTAATTTAAATTCTCTTATAGCTATTGGCACATTTTCTAAATAGGATGCCAATTTTTCCAATGAGGATGGTAGAAATCGCCATGAATCTATGAATCTAAAACTTATATCACAATCATCTATATGCTTTGTGAAAGAAATATATTTCTCCTTATTATTTGGTATCACACTAACTCGTCCTGGTAGTAATGATGATGTAGCAATCTCTTTCAAAATGAAATGAGTATCATAATTGAGATTATGAAAAATTACTGGAATGAATCTAGAATCTTTGTAATTCAAATTGCATGAATTATGAGCTGCACCTCTGAAACTAAAGAGAAAAATATCTTTTTTCAGTTTTGTTATATGAAATGAATTGTTTTGTCTATTAAAAAAAAAACGAAAAAAAACATACCGTCCTGTCAGATGACAATGGTCTCGTACTGCAAGTTCTTCACCTTGTATTGGTTTTCGACAAATATGACAAACGGTTGATCTTCGAAATTTCATTTCTTCAACATCAGTCAGCCTCATGGGTTTCGGATTTTTGTAAAGTAGATCAATTTTTTCACTAATTGACTTCAATTCTTGAACAAACCATTCGGCTGGTGATTTATCATTGTCAGTTTTTTGTCTGTATGACTTGTAGTTGCACAAATTATTATCGAAGCTGCACTTTGTATAGTATCCAATACTGAAAGCTTCATGACGTTGAAAAGCATTTTCATTGTCTGTAGGTTTTAATAAACATTCAAAATCAGCATAAATTACAAACGGAACTTTTTCACTCTTTTTATAATCTTCAAATTTGAGAATGTTATTTTTTATGTCGGGTAGATTAATTCGACAATTATTAATGATTTTGCAATCATTTTCATGATCTTTTAACTTTTCTTTGTTATAAAAAATTTGTAAACACCTTTCACAATGATGAGATTTCTTATTTGATTTTGATAATTGGGAATGGAGCAATCTTGATAAATATTTAATCCAAACATAATGATATTTTGGTAAACAATCATTATCATCATCATGATTATTTTCTTCATGTTCGTCTATGTAAAAATCTTGAACTATAAGAAGATTTACGTGTTTTTCCTTCTTTTCCACTGTAATATGACAAGGTGACACTTCATACTTTGCACTAAACAATCTTAGCATGTAAACATTTACTGAAATGTTATTCAGTTTTTCAAATTTTGAAATATCTTTTAGTTTTACTGGAAATTCAATGTCACTAAAGTTTAACTTGTCCTCATGTTGACGATATTGACTTACTCGATTGCTATTCTTTTCACATGGATATAATGCAGAGAGTATTGCGTACTTGAAGCACTGGTTGTCATTGTTTTGAACATTAACACACGCTTTTTTGCTTTCTATAAACCTTGGAAGAGGTATATAAGAATTTCCTTTGATTGGTGAATATTTTTTTATATTTATACACAAACTTATAATACTCTTCAATGTCCAACCCGAATCTTTATCTTGAAATTCTTCTAGTTGAGTACGAATAGTCTCTTGAATGTTATCATTGAACCATTCCTCTAAATCGGTTGACATATAAATTGTAGCACTTTCACTTGTGAAATACTTAATATCAGTTTTTTCTTCCTCATTGTTGAACATGGAAAATTCTGCGATAAAATCAGAGTTGGCTTTTATTGCACTAAATTCTTTTAGACTAGCTTGAATCTTTTCTATGAATAGTTTTTGAGCATCTTTCAAGAAACTCAATATGTCAACGTGTTTTAGATTAATAACGACACCAGTTCTTATACGATTTTTGAAAGCTGACTCAACATCACGCCATTCAACATTAACTTCACTTTCTCTTATATCTATACTTCCACCTTGATGAAGATGATTTTCAAGTTCAGCTTCCACACACGAAAGATGTATCATACATGTTTGACACTTTTGTTTCTCTCCTCTTGTGAGATTAGTTTTATTAATTTTTTCAGTCAACTCTTTAATTGTTGACTTGCACACATCTAGCCAATAATGTATATCAGCTCTACTTAAATCGGTTACATTACGTAAAGTATCCCGAAGTACGTGAACGAGACGTTCAAAAAGATCTATTGATGCCATTGTACTTATTTACTATTTTTCGATGAAAAGTAAAAAATAAACTAACATCGATAGAGAAAATCTCGCTTTTTAAAGGTAAAAATCAGTGAAATGAGGGAGGTGGAAATTTTGTATTGACCAATAGTAATTAGGAGGAGGAGTGCACATGTGAGAGAAACAATTTTCAATCTTGATGGGGGTGGGGTAATTTCCTTCCTTTACGAAAGCAGAAGAGGGAGATTTTCAGAAATTGTAGGTTAAAGAGGAGAGGGATGTTTTAACCTTATCCAAAGGAGAAGAAGGTGGAGGGAGTTTTCAGTCTTAACCGAAGGAGAGGGAGATTTTTTCAGAAAATCTTGAGCTTGACCGGAGGAGAGGGAGATTTTCTCTTTTTTTTTAAACCAATAGAAAAGAGGGAGGAGATTCTTTCTTTTAAACGATTGGAAAAAAGGGAAATTTTCTTTTTTTTTTAAACCAATAGAAAAGAGGAAGAAGATTCTTTCTTTTAAACGATTGGAAAAAGGGAAATTTTCTTTTTTTTAAACCAATAGAAAAGAGGAAGGAGATTGTGTGTTTTTTTTAAACCAATCATAAGTGAACATCAAGTATAAATACTTGTACAAATCAACATGAATTTTTAATTTCACCTCATTCTACAAAAAACAAAAAACAAAATCATCTCAAAGTGAATCATGGCTAGAACTCGCGACTACGACTTATTATTTAAAAATGCTATATTTCAATTTGAAGAAGAGAATATTTACATTTGTGATATTCAAGGATTTCAACGAATAGCTGAAGATAGATTTATTTTCAAAGAAGTTAGTTTTCTAAATATAAGTAAAACTGCTTTACCGACCGCTTATCTCTTCAAGCCCCCTTTTGCTTGGGAAAAATTGACTGAAGAGGAAAAATGTATGTCTCAATGGATAGAAAGAAGTCATCATGGAATCGAATGGGATACAGGAGATATTCCATATGATAGACTTCATCATATTTTTCATTTATTAACACAAGGAGTAAGAAAAATATATGTGAAAGGTGAACAGAAAGTGCAGTGGTTGTCAAATATTTTACCCAATATGTAAGTTTGTTTTTATTTTTTCATTCTTTATCGATACTGTTTGATACTTTATCGATACTGTTTGATACTTTATCGTTACTTTTTGATACTATCGATACTTTTTGATACTTTATCGATACTTTTTCATACTTTATCGATACTGTTTCATACTTTATCGATACTGTTTGATACTTTATCGATACTATTTCATACTTCATCGATACTATTTCATACTTTATCGATACTGTTTGATACTTTATCGATACTGTTTGATACTTTATCGATACTATTTCATACTCTATCGATACTGTTTGATACTTTATCGATACTATTTCATACTTTATCGATACTGTTTGATACTTTATCGATACTGTTTGATACTTTATCGATACTGTTTGATACTTTATCGATACTGTTTGATACTTTATCGATACTGTTTCATACTTTATCGATACTGTTTCATACTTTATCGATACTGTTTGATACTTTATCGATACTATTTCATACTTCATCGATACTATTTCATACTTTATCGATACTGGTTGATACTTTATCGATACTGTTTGATACTATTTTGATACTTTTTGATACTGTATTGATACTCTGTTCATACAATACAAAGTAAATGGGAAAGAACCAAAAAAGAATCAAAATAGTATCGATACAGTATCAAAAAGTATCGATAAAGTATCAAACAGTATCGATAAAGTATCAAACAGTATCGATAAAGTATGAACTAGTATCGATATAGTATCAAAAGTATCAAAATATTTTTCAGATAACATAAAACTTTTAATTTATTTGCAGATTAATAAAAAATATTGAAGACTATGGATGTCCATCACTTAATGATATAGAATGTGATAAGCAATACTATTGCATAAACCACAATCTATGTATGCATAGAACACCTATGTGCGCTGTTAAGAACACTATGCGAATTAGGCGATTTTTATTACATTATGTAAAAAATAATGGAAAAGATGTTATAAATTAAATGTACTATTGATTTTTGTATGAAAAATAAAAAAATTATTATAATGTAATATAAATATTTGTTAAACACAAAAGTACTATACTTTGCGTCTTAATATCATATATATATATATATATATATATATAAGAAATGTATTCATTTTTAAGGCTAAAATTTGTAATTATTACTATAAACACAAAATATAATTATTGTAATACACAGTAAAAAATTAATAAACAAATAAAACATGAACAAAAAAACAAAAAAAAATTGTCTAATAATTATTATAATACACAATAAAATAATAAATAAACAAATAAAACATGAACAAAAAAACAAAAAAATTGACTAATAATTATTATAATACATAATAAAATAATAAATAAACAAATAAAACATGAACAAAAAAGAAAAAATGATTTCATTATTTTTATATTACATAAATCATTAAATAATTTAAATAAAAGGAAAGTAGATAATACTAAAGGCATAATGGATTATATATGCTCGCTCACATAAAAAAGAAAAGCTAGAATGTGAGATTGTAGACAAAAGATTTTAAAACGGGAAAATGAGTACATGTTGTAGAAAATTTACTGTGGGAGTTTCGGAAAGCAGGTGAAAAATTGAGATTCCGATACCAATTTTCTTTTAAACAGGAAATGCTCATGTATCGTAAGTATGTCAGCGGGGTGGCTTCGGAGAGCGGCGGGTAAAAGGGATACGAGCACGTGTCCGAAAAAACTGACCTGAGCTCGCCACACGTTAATGGATACAGGGGATACTAGATCCACTGTTAAAATAAAAGCGAGATTCTGGAAAAAAATTTTAAAACGAGAGATCAGTGCATTTCTTGAAAATTTACGACGGGGGTTTCGGAAGCAGGTGATATTGTGTCACAGCAAAAGCGAGATCACGATAAAAAATTTTCTTTTAAACCGAGATGCTCTTGTATCGTAAGTATGCCAGCGGGGGGCTTCAGTTAGCGGTGGCTAAAAGGGATACGAGCAGGTGTTCAAAAAACTGACCTGAGCAGGTCCCCATATTAAAGCATAGAGGGGATACTAGATTACAGCTGCAGTGGGCGTTAGCTAATATTCTCCTATGTTAACGCATACAGGGGCTACCAGCACACTGCTGCTGTGGGCGTGATCTAGTATTCCCCATGCTAAAGCATACAGGGGGCTACCAGCTCACATGCTAAAGCATACACGGGGCTACCAGCTCACATGCTAAAGCATACAGGGGCTACCAGCTCACATGCTAAAGCATACAGGGGCTACCAGCACACTGCTGCTGTGGGCGTGATCTAGTATTCCCCATGCTAAAGCATACAGGGGGCTACCAGCTCACATGCTAAAGCATACACGGGGCTACCAGCTCACATGCTAAAGTTCTTACTCCAAGGCCGTGGGGTTTCGGCCGGCACAGCAATGTACTAATAAAATCACACCCACACTATTTTAATATACACAAGTTCTCTTTTATTTCTTACTCTACTTCACCAATAATTACATACAGATCGCGCGACACCACGTGTCAATACTACTCCTCTCAATAATCGCCCGCACGCACTTTACTCTCACGCACTCTATTATCCGCGACTCGACTCGCACGAAATCCCGGCTGGAAATTACGGCTGAAACTTACTTGCTTAATGTATAATCTCACACTATTTATTCTCTTTCTCTTTAACCTACTTCACACTCTTTCACTTTATGCTACTCTTAATTGCTCGATGGCTAATTAACGACTGTCGTTCGTTACCGGCTTTTCCGGCCCGCTGGCCCACTCCTACTCTCGCTTGACTAGGAGTCACGTGACTAGATCGGCGCGAGATACAACTGATCGCTATACAGCCTCGCAGGGCTGTGTACATCGTAGACGTACATTTTTATTCTCCCGCTCTCCTACTCTTTCACCCGGCTGTAGAGAACGTTGTGGAGTCGGCTTGTCGCCTCCACTTCATTCTCCTAGCGGCTGGTATTCGGCTGTAGGCTACATAGCCTCCACTCTCCCATTCTTTCGTTCTCTCACTCTCTCTCTCTCTCTCTCGCTCTCTCGCTCTACCGGTGTGCGCACACACATACACGCGCTCGCTCCTAAGTGCGCGGGCTCGCCGCTTGCTGCGCTGCTGTCCCGTTGCGCACCGGACTACTACTGCGGGAGTCGTCGCCACGTGGCGCGGCCTGGTGTCATGGCGGCGTTAGTGGGCCCCCCGTAGACCGGAGGCATGATGCGCTCCACGCGGCGCTCCCTCTCTCTCTCGTGCTGGCTGCGGCGCTCCTCTCGGCTGTCCTGACGGCTGTTTCCCCTTCTCCTGCAAACAACGCTGCATTAGACTGAGTTCTACATGTCTCAGCTGCAGGTGTCTGTTGGAGAAGGGCACTTCCCGTCACACCCCCTTCCAAGCCTTCAATACGCCCTGTATTGTGAGGCTTTATCGGGAAAAGCGTGAATTACCTTCGGAAGTGCCCGACTACAACAGGGACCCTTCACTGGCCTGGGGTTGGGATATGGGTTTTGGTTTGGGGCATTTTTCCTCCTTGTATCTCTAGGTTCCATCTGGCCCCTGCCCTGGAAAAAAAACGAGAAGGCTGCGGTCGAGCTGGAGTCCTGGTCCCATAATTCTCCCTTGACTGTCAGGCCTGAAATGGTATGTTTTTATTCGAGCAATTACCCTTGGCTCCTCCTAATGTAGCCTCCTTTCCCCGCTTGACGTACTCGGCTGGCTGTCGCCTGTGTTAGGCCCGGTGAGGAAGGCCTCTCTCAGGATAGCCACCCTAAGCTCTTGTGGCAGGTCTTTTACCTCCTCCAGGATCCATCTCACGTCCCGGGAGTGCTGTACCTCTCGAGAGCTCTACCTTCCAAGCTTCTCGGGGCTCTTCGAGGTCGGGGCGGCATCTTCCGGCCCCCTGGATTGCTTGGGTGGTGTTGGTCCCCGGGAACGCGGTCTGGACGTCGGCTGGGCGGCTATCTGTGGCGGTGGTGACGGTCTAGGCTCCGGCTCTGGACCTCGTTGAGGGCGTGGCTCCGGGGTCGGCTGTGCGGGTACCCTGGCAGTGTGGGGCGAGTGTGGCCGTTTCCTCCTAGCTCCTGTGGCGGCTTCGCTCAACTCCCGATACCGGTCGGCGCATCGTGGACAGGAGGCCACGGTGACGTTGTTCCGGCCACAGTTGTTGCAGACCGGTCGGGGTCGGGGCTGTGGGCACACCGACAACCCGTTTCCACGCTGCCAGCAGTTAAAGCAGGTGTAGGGTGGCGGGTCCACGGCGGGGTCATACGGGATGGGCCGGATCCCGGAGAATCTCAGTCCCGTGACCTTGGGCTTCGTTGTCCTGCACCTCTTGCTCGTTCCTCCTTCCGGCTGTTCATGCTCATCCTCCTGTCCCAGCGGTTCGCGACGGGTGGAAGGTCCTGGTGGCATTGCAACTCGCTTCCGCTGTGGCGATGATCCGCGTAAGGAGTAGCCATCGCGGGTGAGCTGCGGCGGGCCTTCTACTTGTCGCGCCTGAGATCGGGCTGTCGCCTCGGACAGGAGCGGCTTGGCTGTTGTTGGCTGGGGGGGATTCGGGGCTGCCCGAGTGGTCGCCTGGGGCGGGGCGTTCCCTCCCTTTTCTTCGTCTGGGCTTGAGTCGTCGGAGAATCTTAGAGGGGCGTACCTCCATGTCCCTTGAGGCTCCTCGTGGCTCTTGGAAGGACTCTCGGCCCTGAACCAGGGAGTCCGGTGTTTCCATGGCTCTTCGCCCTTGGATCCCTTGTGTCCGGAGCTAGGCTCGACGGCTCGGCGGCGGGCGAGTTTAAGGGATAGCCCTCTCCCTACTGCCTTCTCGGGGAGTCTTCGCTCCTCAGCTACTGACTCTGCCCGTTGCGGAACACTCCCCGTACCGGGATTAGGCTCTCCGGCCGTGATATGGGAGGTCCGCGATGCAGTAGTCAAGCGAGGGGGAACGCGATTGTCTCTCTCCGCGGCAGTGGTCCTCGATTGTTCGTCTTGAGGCGGTGAAGGGGTGCCCTTCCTTGGTCGTCGGAGGACGGGAAGGCAGGGGCGACCCCCAGGAGCTGCTTGCTCTATCGGATTAACCGCAGGGGTGGGTGCTGGCGCGTTGTTGTCGCGCAGGAGCTCCTCCTCCTCCTCGGGGCTCACACAGACCTGCATGGCGTCGGCCTCCGGCTCTAGGGGCTCGTCTCCGAGGCCGATGGTCGCGACCTCCTCGACCAATCCCTCTACGGTCGCTCTCGACCCTATCTCCGCTTCTTCCTTGGTGGTAGTCTCCGGCTCCTCTGACTTACAAGGAGGGGGTGTTGACGGGGCGTCTTCCAGGGATGGGTGGGTTCCTGGGCCGGCGTGGACGGGCTCTCCCGATGGTGTTGGGGACCCGGGTGGATTTGGCGTGCTTGGTGGCGCTCCATCGGAGCACGACCGTTCCCGCTGCTCCTGGGCCTTGGCCCCATCCGCGTCTGTGCACGACCCGGACAGCGACTCCCTCTTTGTATCCTCTGGCTGTTGATTTCCGCTCATCCTAAAAGCGTTCAAAATCACTCTACTCCTTGCGACAACTAGGACAATACAGATTTCCACCACCACCTGGTACTTACACAAGAGATGTTTTCCCACACACTTAACGACACTGTCGCACCTCTAACTACGGGATTGGCTGGAATTAGGTATGGTGGTTGGCTGTCAGATTTCTAGGGGGAGCGAACTTCCGAAGTTCGCTCACGTGTGCTCGATTGACTTTCCGCGCGTGTCCCTCCCCGGCTTCCAATTCGTATACTAAGGGCGAGACTTTTCGAGTGATCCGATGGGGCCCGTCGTATTTCGGCGCAAGTTTGGCTGAGAAGTGTTTAGCGGCGTTCGATAAGGGGTGGGTTCGGCGCAATACCTGATCTCCCACAAAGAATTCGGCCACCCTCCTACCCTTGTTGTAGGCTCTACCCTGTTTCTCCCTTTCCGTGTCAATAAACTTCGCGACCAATTCCCTTAACGCATCTAACCTCCTCATGCGATTGGCCCACTCCTCGGTGCTTCCTTCCACTAGTAGGGACTTTTCCCCCTGCCCTAACTCGCGACGGAAGTGTCCGATGGTCGTGGGGTGTCGACCATAGTTTAGAAAGGCTGGAGACGTCTTAAGGGTGGACTGGGTGGCTGTGTTGAGTGCGTGTCGCAACTCCGGCAGGTGTTTATCCCAGTCCTGATGGCTGTCTTCGTACATCGCGATCATGGTTTTCAGCGTACGGTTGATTCGCTCAACCGGGTTGGCCTGCGCGTGATACGGCGACGTGGTGATGTGAGTCACTCCGTACTCAGCCAATGACCGCGTTAGATTTTTATTTAGGAATTCCGTCCCATTGTCTGTTAGGAGGAATTGAGGCGTCTCCCACCGGAACAGTATGAGTTCTTCGAAGGCCTGAAGGACGGATTTACCATCCGCCTTACTTAACGGCTTAACCTCTATCCACCTAGTGAATAGGTCTTCGAAGACCAGCAAGTATTTGGATCTAATCTTGCTGCGGGGGAATTCCATCAGGTCGGCTGCCACTACTGTCCACGGCTGTTCTACTACTCGTTTTCCCATGAGTCCTACAGGGCCCCGTTGGGAAACCTTGTACTTCTGGCAGGCGATGCAAGAGGAAACGTGACGATATACATCGTGGTACATTCCTGGCCAAAAATATTGTCTGGCGACCCTGTCATACGTCTTCTCTATTCCCAGATGTCCCGAGGCGAGGTCATCGTGAGCTTCTCTCAGGATTGACTGTCTCTCTTCATCCGGCACGACCAACTTCCACGCATCATCTCCGGCTGTTATCGGCTGTAGTAGGGGATCCTCCTTGTGCCGGTAGAGTCTACCGTCTTCCACCTTCCACTCACGGAACTGGCTGGGGTTTTCGAGTACACTCGTCCGACGACGCAGATACCATGCGTCTGCGACTTCTCCGAGGGCGGCAATCTCTGCCTCGAACATGCGGGACAGGGCGTCGGGCACAAGGTGGTTCTTCCCTCGGCGGTGAATGATCTCAAAATCCCATTGCTGGATTTCTGTGGCCCAGCGGGCAAGTCGGCCGGTGGGTTCTTTGAGGTGTCTCAACCACTTGAGAGCGCTGTGGTCGGTGATGACGGTAAACCTGTAGCCTTCGACGTACGGCCGTAACTTCTTAATCGCCCAGATCAGTCCGAGACATTCCTTCTCCGTCGTCGTATAATTCCTCTCCGGCCTAGTTAACATCCGGCTGACAAATATGATAGGGTGTTCCCCGTCCTCAAACTCTTGGGTTAACACCGCACCAATCGCGATATTACTCGCATCGCACTGGATACAGAAGGGCTTCGTGAAATCTGGCCGGGCTAAGACCGGTGCCGAGGAGAGGGCGCTCTTGATGTTTTCGAAGGCCTTCTGTTGGGGCTCGGCCCAGGTCCAGGCTTGTTCCTTGTGTAGGAGGGCTGTCAAGGGGGCTTTGATTTCCGAGGCGTCCTTCACAAATTTGACGTACCATCCGAACAGTCCAAGCAACCGACGAAGTTGTGTGACGGTCGTAGGCTTCGGATACGTCAGTATTGGCTGTATTTTCTCCGGGTCGGGTCTCAACCCTTGGCTGTCTAGGATAAACCCGAGATATTTAATTTCACTTACACAAAAGCTGCACTTTTTGGGGTTGATCGTTAATCCGGCGTCGACGAGCACCTCTAGCACGTGCTTTATCCACTTTTTATGTTCGTCGAACGAATCTGTGGCAATCACGACGTCGTCAAGGTACCCGAAGACTCTTGGGGCTACGGCTGGACCAAATAACGCGTCCATAAGACGTTGCAGAGTTGCTGGGGCGTTGCAGAGCCCAAACGCCATTCTGGTGAATTGAAAAAGTCCCAAGCCGGGCACGATAAAGGCTGTGTACTTCTTACTCTCTTCCTCCATCTTTACTTGATAGTAGGCTTGACGAAGGTCGATCTTGCTCAAGTATTTGGCATTCCTGAGGCAGTCTAGTATCGTGTCCATCGGCGGTAGGGGATAGCTGTCCTTTTTCGTAACGGCATTAATGGCGATGTAATTCACGCAGAACCTTTCGGTCCCATCCGGCTTCGGCACTAACACAGGCAGGCTGCAAAATTCACTTGCTGAGGGCTCGACTACCTTTAATTTCAGTAACTCCTGTACGGCTTCCTGAATGGCTGCTAGCTTTTTCGGTGATTTCCTTATCCATTTCTGCCGTATCGGTGTCTCATCGATCAGCTGTATGTGGTGCTCCGTCTTAGTAGTGTAACCGAGTGCGTCCGGTGAATATGGCGGTAGGTTTCCTCAATGATTTGGAGGATTTCCCCCCGTTCGGTGACATCAAGACCAGAGATCCCAGCGCATTCAGCGTGGATAAGGGCTGTCGGCTGATTTTTCAGGAAGTCGAATTCCCGCCACGGCCCTGAGTTCGCCCTCCACCATCCTCTGTGGTCTGTATCGATCTTGAAGATGTCTCCGAAGTCTTTCCCTAGCAATATTGGGTGTTTTATTTCTTTGACGGCGCGCGCCACGACCTTATCTACTGCACCCCCTAGATCGAACTGTAGGTCTAGATACCCGAGAATTGACGAGGAGACACCCGTGACCGTGTGGATACTGGCTGTTGCTCGTCGCAGGCGGCTGGCAAAACGGCTGGCTATCTCTGGCCCTACTAGGGATACCATGGCCCCGGGGTCGAATAGGGCTCGATATTCCTGTCCCCCTAGACTCACTCTTAAGTAATACCGGTTATCGGCTGTCAACATCGCGCCCTCCTTCGCACGGCTTCCTATGGGCGGGGTTAAGTCCGCCTGGGTGCCGGCTGTGTGTCTCGCCCCATCAAGTACTCCACCTTGATCCAGGAGATTCACGGCTGTTTGGACTGTCCCTAGCTGCGTGAATCCCTTGGCCTCCTCTATTTCCTCTTCTTCCTGCCACCACCTTGCGGCCTCTATTAGTTCTATTTCTGCCATGTCAAACTCATCATCCCAGGCGTCGAGATATGAGACCTTCTTCCTCTGGGCTGTTTCACCCACATTTTTCCGGGCTACCTCATCCTCACTCTTCGGGACTATTTCATCCCCCTCCTCCGGGACTATTTCGTCCCCATTCTTCGGGACTATTTCATCCCCCTTCTTCGCCATGTTCAGCCGCTGCAGTCGGCTCTCCATGGCCGATTCCTCCAGCCTGGTGGCGTTGTTACTCCCCAGGGGCTCGACCGGCGTCCCGTTCGGCATGGCTTTTACAACTCGCGCTACCTGGCCATTGTGTTTCTTCTGGAGCACCTCCCCCTTATCACCTCTAGGTGAACTCAGGTGGTCGGTGCTCTCTACCTTAAAACTAAACTTCGGTTCCGGCTGTCCTCGACTAATGTGTTCTCCCTTATAGTCTCGGACAGCTTTACCTCGTGCTGGCTCGTTCCGATCCCCCTCGTCAGTTTCAGGCCGTTGCGGCAACTTTTGGCCAATACTTCTCCTTTCCTGGTCGTAGTTAACCGGCTGTCTGCTGACTATCTTTTCAGTTTTCTTTGTTGGCGGGTAGACTAGGGAGCTGATCCCCTGATTGAACTTGTCTACCGCCAGTTTCAACTTGTCACTTCCTATTCTAGGAATCTCGGCTGTTGGTAGCGGCTGTTTTCCGGTGTCAGGCTGTGGAAACGGCGTTGGCCAAATTGGCGCGGCTGTCTCGAACCTGACTTGCTCGCTACGTCTGACTACTCCTACGTTTGTTAGCGGCATTATGCCGCCCTCTCCCCCCTCCAAGACTGACGTACCCCCTGTACGGTCAGTCTTTACCCTATCTAGATCTAACTCCGGGATTCTGATTGCTGTTGTGGGACCTGAGCTACTGGTGTTGAGGGCGGTGGTCCCGATGTTACCCCCAACCTGGCGTTTCCCGACCCTGTCCTGAACTGTACGCACCTTGGGGTTGTGCAATACTGGAACGTCGCGCCCGATTGTCCGCATACCTGGCACCGTAACTCTGGCCTTGTAGGACACGCGTTACGACGATGGCCAGGTTGCTTGCAATAGTAACACTGCGTCAGGTGGCAGTTCGCGGCGCGATGACCTACTTGGTTACACTGGTAGCAGGCTCCAAAGTATGTCGAAGGTTGCCCTGCTGGTGCGGCTGGAGGTGGTTGATTTTGCTGCACGGGCTGTCCTTGCGCGGACCATGGTTGCGGCTGTGGTTTCATCGACACCGGCTGCTGGTACGCAGGGTTCTGGCTGGATTGCACTGGGCTCAGGTATGTCACGTTATTATCTCGAGGTTGATAGGCGGACCTTGATGTTTGTCCGTAGGCACAGATCTGCTCACCGTGGGCTGTTTTCCGGGTGGTCGCCGAGGTGGTCGGTGGACCCAATGGTGTTGCCAGTATGGTGATGGTGGTGGCCGTGGCGTTCACTTTCCCTGCCCTTTCCCTTTTTCTCTTTGGGACATTGGATGTGGTGCTCGCGGCTGCGACTTCAGCATCTTCTTCAATGGCTGCTACCCTTGGTTTGTGGATCGGCGTCCACGCTGCGGCTGGAAACCTAGATCTTTCCGGCGGTGGCGGTGGTGCGTAACGGCTGTCCTCCTCCATCCGCTCTTCATACCTCAGGCAATAATTTTTTACCTCTTGATACGTCTCGATGTCCTTGCCTCTAAGGGCTCGGCGGTACTCCGGCCTTAGTCCCTTAATCAGGATTTTCACCTGCTTTTTTATCTTCAAGGGCTTTCGGAGGTGATCAGCGATGTGACGGAAGTTGGTCACGTAGGCTGCAATTTGTTCCCCCTTGCCTTGAGTTCTCTTGTATAGCTCATCGATCACGTCGCACGCTGAGACCTTCCGGCAGTACTGCAGCCTAAACGCCGTTTCAAAGTCGCGCCAGTCATGGAAGTCTCTTTTCTCCGTCTGGAACCAGAGAGCGGCCCGTCCGGAGAGAGAGTACGAGACAATACTGAGCATCTCACGGCTGGATTGTCCCGTACTTTCTTTGATCTCGGAGAGCTTGGTGATATAGCTCTCTGGGTCTTCTTTTGCCTCGGCGCTGAACTTTACATCCCAATTTCTTAGGATCTGCAGGCGTGATACGTGCTCGGTCATCCTATTTATCCGTTCACATTCGAAGCTGGCACTATGGCTCCTACTTCGTCGGCGGTGTCTCGTGTGGTGGCTTGAGGCCTGTTGTCCCGATGGATGCGACGGTGTGGGCTGTGGTGTTGAGTTTTGCAGTGGTTGTTTTTCGCATAGACGACTTTGGGCCTTCCTCTGGCTGTGATGTGGCCTACGGCCCTGCGGAACATCCGACTCGCTTGAGCTCGAGCTGGATGTCGAACTATAGCTGGAGTCGGAGTCGGAGCAACTACTGCTATCGCTGTACGAGTCCCTTTCCCGAGAGCGTCCTCTGCTATCTCGTTTCGGTGCTGAAGTTCTGGATGGCTGTTTTTGGATATCCCACATGTCGGGTGGGCTGTTACCATAATTGGAGACTCTTTCCGACGCCGGCTGTGGTGGTTGGCTAATTGGTGGCCGTGTGTCGCTTGTCGTTGGTCCCGCATATGGAGGCAAATCAATGATGGTTCTCGACGGTGGGCCTAGGGGATTTGCTGAGGCCTCTTGTGACTGCGTTCTCCATTTTCTACTAGGCAAACTGACGTTGTGGCCGTGGGTGCGGTGTAGGGGTATTTCCCTAGGTCCTGTACTGGTCGCCCCAGGATTGACCTGCTCATATGCGTAACTACCGGCGTTTTCTTGCCTTCCTGCATCGGTTTCGATCGTCCACGTTGGCCTTGGTAAGAAGATATCCGACTGGGCAATTCCGGTTGTGAACCTTGGCGAAGCTACTGGCTCAGACCTGCAACGGTTACATCGGGCGTAGTCACTTTCGTTGTCACTGGTCAAGGCTGGTTCGGGCTGTGTTAAGTCAGCTGGGTTTCTTGTTGATTCGTTCGTTTTCCTTCTTGTGCCTTGACTCTCGTGCAACTGGATACGTCTTGCGTCAGGAGGTGAACGCTGCTCCTGGGCTGTACCGTGATTATGGCTGTGATTGGAGGCAGGCAAACCCATGATCTGCTCAAGTTCATGTGACTGTCGTAGGCTGTATGGTATGCCTTGATCACTACCCTGCAAAAGATTCGTTACTTTCCGAATCTGACGGACCGTGACATTTTGCCTCGCCCCTAACGTTGCGTCCTGCGGGTCTTCAAGATTGGCGTGGTGGCTCCTGGATCTTTTACTTCGTACTCGCGGCTGTAACAGGGATTCCATGGTCGTGGGTGGTACCATTCCCTGATTATCCCAGTCATACCACGGGACGTTGGCTTGTTCCTGTTGTATTAGTCGAGTCCTGAGCAGCCTATCTTGAAGCACTGTTGGTGAGCCCATAGTACTAACGTTACTCTCTGCCAAAGCTCGTATCAACTCCGGCTGCGTCATCCTCCTGACCTCTCTTTCCTGGTGCCGATTGCTACGATCGGCGCGTAACTGTCGCATAATTTCTGCGTGATTCTCCATCTCCTCGCTGGCTAGTACTAGTACCCGTCTGCGTGGAATTGTAGAGAGTTGGCAGGAAATCGGCTGATGAGATATGGTCGCTCTAAGGCTAATTTCTTCTATCTGTACTACTCCCGACTGATCTGATTTCTCTAACTACATTTGCTATTATATCCCAAGTAAATAATCGAATAATATTCTTAATCGCAAAAACAATTTCACTATAACCAAACGTCCTTACTACCTAGGCTGGGGATAGCCTACTCTTAATTCGGAAAAAAACAATTTCTCTAGGTTAGGGGAGCGGGGTCCCTATCTGGCTGTCCCTTCCCTCAGACGTACCGCGGTCTCCTTTTGGATCCTGCGAGGGAAACCTATAACCCTCAAAAAGTCCCGACTGTTCTGTGGCACCTACACTTCCCGTTCGCTCTCGAAGGTTAAGCAAGCCTATCTCCGATTGCTAACTGGATAGGTGACCACTCCTTTAATTTTCAATTGGGTTAAGCGGGGCCGCCACGGATCGGTAACCGGAGTGGTGACCGCGTTAAGAAAGTCAATCGAGGTAAAATCGGTGTGCAGGCTGGTAAACACCGCACCTCGGCTGAGCTTATTATTTGGGAAATACCTCCCGGTTACTATGGCAACTATGGGGAGTTGATGGCATGCACGTGAGGGCGTTACATGCGGCGATACACAGGGGAAATACAAGGCAAAAACAGGAATTATAATAAAATTATTAACAATAAAATTATGAAATTTGAAAATTATCAAATATTATTGAATTAAATTTAATGAAAGGCAGACTACCGTCTGACACATGCGGCTGTACACAAGAAAATAAAAATGCAAAAAAAACAATCTAAAATTTTTAAATGTGTAAAAATAATAATAAAAATATATGAAAAAAAATATAAGGAACGGCAGGCTACCGCCTGATCCGTAATTTTCTCGGCTGTATTTTCCGCGTCGGAGACGTCGACCACGAGGCGACGCCGTTAATCCAAAATGGCCGCCGATCGACCTCCCGCGAACAAAAATGGCTTAGTCGACGGACTTTCGATTTCGCGTGATTTTAAGTTTTTGCTGCCCGGCCCCACGTTGGGCGCCACTGTGACGTGGCAGAATTCCGGCGGACTCACCCGAGACCTCCGTGTCTACCCCGTAAAGCGGCTAGGGGAATACGCGGCGAAATTTATATAGAATAACGATGGGCGCCACGCCGCGACCCGTTGACTTGGCTAGCCCGCACGAGTTCTTACTCCAAGGCCGTGGGGTTTTGGCCGGCACAGCAATGTACTAATAAAATCACACCCACACTATTTTAATATACACAAGTTCTCTTTTATTTCTTACTCTACTTCACCAATAATTACATACAGATCGCGCGACACCACGTGTCAATACTACTCCTCTCAATAATCGCCCGCACGCACTTTACTCTCACGCACTCTATTATCCGCGACTCGACTCGCACGAAATCCCGGCTAGAAATTACGGCTGAAACTTACTTGCTTAATGTATAATCTCACACTATTATTCTCTTTCTCTTTAACCTACTTCACACTCTTTCACTTTATGCTACTCTTAATTGCTCGATGGCTAATTAACGACTGTCGTTCGTTACCGGCTTTTCCGGCCCGCTGGCCCACTCCTACTCTCGCTTGACTAGGAGTCACGTGACTAGATCGGCGCGAGATACAACTGATCGCTATACAGCCTCGCAGGGCTGTGTACATCGTAGACGTACATTTTTATTCTCCCGCTCTCCTACTCTTTCACCCGGCTGTAGAGAACGTTGTGGAGTCGGCTTGTCGCCTCCACTTCATTCTCCTAGCGGCTGGTATTCGGCTGTAGGCTACATAGCCTCCACTCTCCCATTCTTTCGTTCTCTCACTCTCTCTCTCTCTCTCGCTCTCTCGCTCTACCGGTGTGCGCACACACATACACGCGCTCGCTCCTAAGTGCGCGGGCTCGCCGCTTGCTGCGCTGCTGTCCCGTTGCGCACCGGACTACTACTGCGGGAGTCGTCGCCACGTGGCGCGGCCTGGTGTCATGGCGGCGTTAGTGGGCCCCCCGTAGACCGGAGGCATGATGCGCTCCACGCGGCGCTCCCTCTCTCTCTCGTGCTGGCTGCGGCGCTCCTCTCGGCTGTCCTGACGGCTGTTTCCCCTTCTCCTGCAAACAACGCTGCATTAGACTAAGTTCTACATGTCTCAGCTGCAGGTGTCTGTTGGAGAAGGGCACTTCCCGTCACAATATAAATAAACTTACGTTTTATTACTTTGGCTGGTGAGACCAAATCCACAATTTCAGTCTTTATCGATACTGTTTGATACTTTATCGATACTGTTTGATACTTTATCGATACTGTTTGATACTTTATTGATATTGTTTGATACTTTATTGATACTGTTTCATACTTTATCGATACTTTATCGATACTTTATTGATACTCTCTGTTCATACAATACAAAGTAAATGGGAAAGAAATGGGAAATGTTTGTTTAAATTAAACTATAATAATAATTAAAAATAAAATATTTAAAAGAAGAAAAAATTAAAAATTGAAATTTATATAAATAAAAAATAAACTGAATAAACAAATCAAAAAAATATTTAAAATTGAAAAAAATTCTTTTAAATTTTTTTAAAAAATATCAATTTTTTTAATATAAAAATAATAATAAAATATATTTTTTTTTTTGGGTGATTCAAGGGGGACACTAATGGATAAATGATAAAAGGTAAAATGAAATATAAATTCTAAAAATTATTAAAATTTTATATTAATTTTTATTTTTTTTCATTATCTTAAAATTAATTACTATTATTTCTTTATAATTTTGCTTAATTTAATCTAAGGTTATTATTTCAATCGAGGTTTCCTCCTCCTTCGCTGTTGAATCTGAAAAAAAGAATAAAAAAATATTATTATTTTGGCTAATAAATAATTAATTAATATATATTTAAAAAATAATAAATGAATATAAATAAACTTACGTTTTATTACTTTGGCTGGTGAGACCAAATCCACAATTTCAGTCAATAATTGGCGCTTCTTTTCTATGATGATGTTGTTGCTGCTACTGCTACTGCTACTGCTACTGCTACTGCTGCTGGTAATTGCAGTAGTCGTTCTTACTGGAAAGGGTGGCTCTATAAAAAAAACAAACAAAAAAATAGAATTAATAAAAATAAATAAATAATAAAATAAATAAATAATAAAATAAATAAATAATAAAATAAATAAATAATAAAAATAAATGAAAAAATAAAATAAATAAATTAATTAAAATTTAAAAATACTTACTTCGATTTGTTAGATCGTAGGCCCATGATGCGTATTCAAGCATCAAAATCACCCGATCTACATTTTCCGATATCCATCGGAGAGATGCTACCATTCTTTTCTTGTCCATGGCTGTTCTGCTTGATGCCATTGTGCTTGATGAAGATTTGAACTGTGTCATCACGACACTTTCCACAGTATTTAAGTGAAATCTTGACCCATCCCCTTCTCACAAAAATGTAGTAAACTTGCGAGATTGGTTAAAGATTTTTTCCAAAATTTTAAAACACACCCTCAATTTTCGCTAGCTCCACCCTCGCAAGAAAAACAGAAATAGATAAAACAAAGTAATAAACTGAAGAAATTTGGAGAGCAAGAGAAATTCTTGTAGAAAATTTATGATTCGGGTTTCGGAAAGCAGGTGATATTGAGTCACAGCGAAAGCGAGATTACGATACAAAATTTTCTTTTAAACCGTAGATGCTCTTGTATCGTAAATCTATCAGCGGGTAAAAGTAAGAGACGGAAAAATTTAAGAAAGCGTACGAGCGGGTGTCTGCAAAAACTGACCGCGGGGGAACGGCGAACGAGTGAAAATAGTACTCGAGCTAAAAGCGAGATTCTGGAAAAAAGATTTTAAAACGAGAGATCAGTGCATGTTCTTGAAAATTTACGACGGGGTTTCGGAAAGCAGGTGATATTGAGTCACAGCAAAAGCGTGATCACGATAAAAAATTTTCTTTTAAACCGGAGATGCTCTTGTATCGTAAGTCTGCCAGCGGGGGGCTTCGTAGAGCGGCGGCTAAAAGGGATACGAGCACGTGTCCGAAAGAACTGACCTGAACTGGTCCCATATTAAAGCATAGAGGGGATACTAGATTACTGCTGCAGTGGGCGTTAGCTAATATTCTCCTATGTTAACGCATACAGGGGCTACCAGCACATTGCTGCTGTGGGCGTGATCTAGTATTCCCCATGCTAAAGCATACAGGGGGCTACTGGCTCACATGCTAAAGCATATAGGGGCTACTAGATCACTGCTGCTGTGGGCGTGATCTAGTATTCCCCATGCTAAAGCATACAGGGGGCTACCAGCTCACATGCTAAAGCATACAGGGGCTACCAGCTCACTGCTGCTGTGGGCGTGATATAGTATTCCCATGTTAAAGCATACAGGGGCTACCAGCTCACTGCTGCTGTGGGCGTGATATAGTATTCCCATGTTAAAGCATACAGGGGCTACCAGCTCACTGCTGCTGTGGGCGTGATATAGTATTCCCATGTTAAAGCATACAGGGGCTACTGGCTCACCTCGTGTGAGCCAGAATGCCTATGAGCTAGTATGCCTATAGCCTATCTACTAGTACCAGCAGGCAATCGGGGCTTTACTTTAATTAGCCGTCAACATAAGACCTGACATTACAGCGAGTGTTGTTATTTTGAGTCAATTCAACAACCAGCCAACAGAAGCCGATTGGACAGAAGTCAAAAGAACGTGCAGATATCTAAAAAGCATATAAAATTACGAGCTTGTACTCGGCAGCGGCAGTCTACAAAAAGATTAACAACAGCTAATCCGCTATGCCCATGCTAATTGGGCTGAAACAAAAATCGACAGGAAATTCAATAGCGGATACATTTTTCAGCTCTTTAATGCGCCTATCAGCTGGGCTTGCCGCAAGCAAATTTGCGCCGCGTTATCGTCAACAGAAGCCGAATTCATCGCGCTTGGAGAAGCCTGTCAAGAGGCAATGGCGGATCCGAAGAGTAATAGAAGATTTTTTACTAAAAATGCCAACCACCGTAATATACGAAGATAACCAAAGCTGCCCAAAATTGATGAACAACAATAAGTTCAGTAATCGCCCAAAACACATAGATACAAAGTACAAGTTTCTTAAAGATTTAAAGCATTGTTGGTTTACTTCAATTAGTTATAAGTCCTACTTCTTTTAGATAGATAATTATTATAATATTTAGTTTAGACTAGTTCAAATGTAATTCTCGCGCCCGTGCGCGGTAGCGTGGAGCGCCAATAACGGTACCGATTTGGGCCCTCTGTCGGCCGCTGACTATAAGGTGAAGATGAGCCGCTAGTTGCATCAGCAGTCTTGTGAGAGAGTTCCTGAGGGAATCATCTCGTACTGATTTGGTCAGGAGTGTAAGCGTACATCTGTGAGAGCCAATTGTAATTGAGTCAAGCCGTGTAAGCGTACATCCTTGAGAGCTTGTGATTGTGGAAAACAATTCGCGACAATCTTGAGGTGATTGTCCGGCAACGTTGCGTCAGGTTCCCCGAGACGTCGGGGAGTGCACGTACTCATTGAATTCGGTGCCCAACAGGCCCAGCTTGCCTATCACCGGCGAGAAGCTGTGAGAATACCGAGCGGAAAGCGTACTGGTACCTTGCAGCGTGCGTTAATTTGTAAAAGCCGTAATTATAAGGCTGTATTATTCTAATTATTAATAGTGTATTTATAATAATAATAAATAGATTGTTTCGGCTTTTCTCTCTATTTCGTGAGAGTTTTTATGCCGAGACAATCTTTGTGTGTTTCGCGTAATTTGTGTGTAATTTGATTTGAACAGTCCTCACTTAATTCCTCACAATCCTTTAACATATAATAATTTATTTAAATTATAACATAAAAAAACATGGTGCCCCGCGTGAGGGAGTGAGGACTGGTCTGATCAATTTGTAGTTTAAGCGCGTAGATTCGTTTAGATTTTATTATTCACGCTGTCTATTGCATTTTATATATTTTATTTTTTAGCGCGTATCACATCTTTAAGTTATCAGTACCGAGTACGGTATTCTGTGCGTGCATTGTTTCGTGTATTGTTTGGTTTAGTCTGCTGCGCTAGCCTAGTATTGAGTCAATCGGCAGCGCGCATGCGTGCGAGAGCGTGTTTACTTAGGAAATTATACGGAGAGGCGAGGATTATCTCGACTCGTAATCAGGCTTTATAGATTTTTTGTTCTTCGAATACGGTATTTACGTTTTGTATACGTAGTTCTCGATAGTCTAAATAAGAGTGCATGATGGCTCCAGTAGCCTTAAAGAAACTAACCGCTTCGAATGCGGTATTTACGTTTTGTATATATAGTTCTCGATAGTCTAAATAAGAATGTATGATGGCTCCAGTTGCCTTAAAGAAACTAACCGCTTCGCAGACTGCGAGAGAATGGGAGATACGAACCATGCTTATTCCGTTGTTGAATAAGTGCATCTCTCAATAGAGGAATAGTGCAAATGCGTTTTGGGTCAGTTAAAGATATATGGGCAGAGATTAAGAAGACCCATTCTGAAATTATAAGCAGAGATGATGCGGAAACTGACGCATACACGGTAGATAATTGGTTTGAGCGCATTCAAGGTATTTACGAGAATGTATTAGAGAAATACTCACACTTCTCACGTTGTTCGATAAGCGACAGAGATTGAAGCTCAGTTGGTGATCAGTCGGTTTCGTTAGATACTGGTGGTGCTGCAAAGCTTCCGCGTATTCCTTTACCTACATTTTCGGGAAAGTATAAAGATTGGGCCAGGTTTTGTGAACTTTTTACCACTTTGGTGCACGATGTCCCTCGTTTAGCGGATGTGACAAAATTGCAATACTTAAAACTATGCTTGAAAGATGCGCTGCTGAGTTAATTAAAGATGTGTCTACTACTAGTGCAAATCATGCTAGCACATGGCAAGCATTAAAGATTATTATAATCCTTGATTGTTAGTGAATAAGCTAATTTCTTCATTCATGGAGATTCCGTATTTAAAGAGAGAGTCAGCTTTCGAGTTACGTTCGTTTGTTGATGAGGCGCAACGTATTATGAGAGCGTTGTCAGATCTTAAATTAGCAGTGGAAAAGAGCGACTTCTGACCGGTTTTCTTGCTCTCGGAGCGTTTAGATCCAGAAACTTAAAAATTATGGGAGTCCGAGCTTAGCGAAAAGGAGGCGGCAGTCGATACAGGAGATTATACGGAAAAAACGCGGAAACTTCCAAGCAGTTTCCGAAATTTAAGGATTTAATAAAGTTTTTGAAGAAGAGAGCTCTTGGCATGATAGCTGCCGATCGCAAGGCAGAATATACTCGTAAAATATTTCACGCCAGTTCTTCACGGTCGTTTGAATATTCTAAATGTCTATTATGCTCAAGTGCACATCATCTT
The DNA here is from genome assembly GCA_018906985.1 of Apocrypta bakeri. Classification (NCBI taxonomy): domain Eukaryota; kingdom Metazoa; phylum Arthropoda; class Insecta; order Hymenoptera; family Pteromalidae; genus Apocrypta; species Apocrypta bakeri. Next base: position 11,572 of record JACCIA010000049.1, on the reverse strand, counting down.
TCGAAGTGTTTCAAATTAAGAGACAAGGATCTCCATGATCGCTTTTCAACAGCCAAGCGTTTAAAAGCCTATTTTAATTGTTTTGGATCACACAAGGTAGGTGCATGAGTAGTATTAGAGCTGGTATGGAGAGACTTGTGGGCGTGGCCTATCTCTTATCTGTTTATGTAAACAGTAGCCAAGTACCTAATTTACATTATTTATTACCCCATAATTATTAAGTTTATATTAACAAAACATAAGAACCCCATTGTTCGCTCCCCCACTACTTTTTACTCCATACCTGCCCCGAGCAGCATTTTTCCGTACGCTATACCGATCCCGAGCAGGCCTACTATATATATATGTAGGGACCAGCCGCTAGGCGGCGCTCCCAACTAGAGAGAGATAGAGAGAGAAGCTGAAGTACCCACGCAGCGGCGTGCTGGTACGAACGTTAGATACTCGCCGAGAGTCGAGCAATGTACACCTACGAGAAGATAGCTAAATAAAGCGTAATTATTGTACACGTGTACTTAACCTCACTTCTAACCTTACATCGCCTCATCCCGACATTGGTGACCCCGACGATTGAAATACAAGAAATATCAGCCATCGGCAGTTTTTCGGCCTTCTGGACTATTCATCCTTCGGCCTGAGACGGGAATTTCTCAAGCTCCGAGAATTTTCCAAGCCACGAGGCAATTTCTGCAGACCAGAAGTCGCAACCCACGCCACTTCGTCGAACACGCAAAAAGGGATTTCTACTCATAGAGGCATCAACGCTTAAAGAGTGAGCTTTTGCGAACCACGGTTCTCACGCTAATTCTCCTGCACGTGACTCCTCTCGAGGAACCGCCCGAGCTTTTCAAAACTCTACACGGAAGCACTGCTTCCCCAAGCCGCCATCCCGCTTCACGCTGTGACGCGGAGCCACCCGGACCAACTTCGGGGATCGTCGCAACACAGCAACGACCACTGCCTGGAGACGCAGCCCCAGGAAGCCCGGCGAACCAGCATCATCCCACAGGGAGGTTCCAGACCCGGCACCAGCTCCTCCAGAGGTCCGGTCAACGGCAGCTCCAGCGACGCGACATCGCGTCCCCAGCGCATCAACTCCGTACCTGTAAGTAGGAGGTGTTCCCGGAGAAATAAAAAACGCAGTCTATTGTCTATTTCGCGCGCTCTCTTACATAATTAGCATGCATAAATTTGTCCGCCGAAATACCGGTTTTCAAAAAATTCCATTTCGCCACGTGTTCGCGACGCCATCTTTTTTAGTCGCGTTTCCGCCGCAACACGCGGTCTTAACGGCAACAGCGCCGTCAGCACAGCAGCGCCACCCCGTGCTTCCGCCGCAACTAGCGGTCACAACGGCAACACCGCCGTCAGCAAAGCAGCGCCGCCTCCCGGCACAGCGGTGACTTCACCATATAAGGCAGCGCCACCATGCGGTCGTAATGGTAACTACGCCGTTAACGCATCGGTAAAGCAGCGAATTAATGCCCGCGCCGCCGGCGCTTGGCAATAGGGCACCGTCTCGTTTTCGCGATTTTTCAGAAACACGTGGCACTGGCTACACTTGGAATTTCAGAACTGCCTACACGTGTAAAAACCCTACAGTACGTGCGCTATTCGGGTTTCCTCGAAACCACACTAAACCGTGTTGAAGCAATTTTTCAAAAACTTATCTTTTTTCTTAAATTCACGTGATATTATTGTGCGGATTTTTGACGCCCGGGCTGTTGTAACAGTCGCGAAGTTGTATAGTCCTCTCGTTACAAATTAGTGCGATATATAAAGCGTTAGTATTTAAGTAAAAAATTTGTACAAAAGTGCTCTGCTGTGCTCACTCTGCAATCAGCCTACAAGGCTTTAGTATCTCCTGGCAATGCCAGTCTGCAAGCACTAGCCCAGTGAGTTTAAATCACTTTTACTACATTTATGTGCGAAAAATTAGTTTTAATTGCGGCATTTCCAGGGTTCGAGACGTGAAGAGATCTAATGCAATCTCTCTTATATTATACTATAATATAACTCATTCTATAAATATTGTTCTCCTTTTACACATTATAACACACCAGACCTAACGTGTCTGCTTCACTTACAATAACACAACTAGTGTCTCACTCCGCGTCGCGATTATTCTTATTTACATTATTTTTCTTTTCTCAATCTCGCGATTAACTTTCGGACAGACGGTTTCATACGTTCCTTTTTCAAGTCATTCACAGGTCATACTCAGTCGGCTGCCTCCAGCCGTTCATCAAGCACTCGGCTTCTACTTCCAAGGCTTTAGACGCTGTTCCCTGGGCCGCTGACCCTTTCGAAAGCGCCTAAGCCAAGGTACAACGAGCCATTGCGTCACCTGAACGACTTCGGAACGCCCGGTTACGGTTTGGATAAACCTCGACGTGTGAAAGTTCGACTCTGTCCCCTGGGCTGTGGACCCATTTGGAAGAGCCAGTTCTGATCACTGAGGCGGACTCCGCTTACCGACCGTCAGCGTAAGAACGAGGTATTCATTTCAATTTTCATTTTCACTGATAAACCGAACACTCGACTCGTTCGCGGCGACTAGCTGCCGGCACAGCTCGCGGCGAATGTCAGATCCGGTGAATAATTGTACCACACTCCGTTCCGGGAAACTACTCCCCGAACCTATCCAACCTCCTCCTCGTTCCCATAACAAGAAAACTACTAAGATGGTTTTAAGCCATTCTCCCGTCAAATCTAACGCGAACGCGGAACAGCAACAGGAAACTATTCCAAATCAGTTAGAACCAGATAACTTTTCAATCTCTTCAAACGAAACAGTACAGGGAACACATATTTTAGCTCACAAAGCACATAGTGCAGGGGCATTAGATTCAGGCACACAGCCTTCTGCCCCCCTAGCAGAATACGCGGGGCTTAACCAGCCTAGCCTTCCAACAGACCCCAGCCGCCCAAATATTTCTCTACTAGAGAACGTTAACTCTCGTCACCTGACGATGGAGTCCTCCTTAACGGAATCTAGGGACCCTCCAGTAGAGGTAGAAACCCTTCACGCGGAATTGGTCGCTCAAAGGCAAGAGTTCGTTTCTAAGCTCACTGAGCAACAACAAACTCAGACTAGCATCCAGCAACAGCTGGATTACATTACACAGCTGCTGGCCCGCCCTCCCGCTCGCGTATCAGCTCCAGAGCAACCTGCTCCGAGCAACACTTCGCTACCACAGATCTCTTCAGATGAATTAGCGACACAACCGTCCTTAAGGCACAGTGAGCCTCCGGCAAACGATAGATCACCGTTCTCCAGGACTAGGAACTTATCATATTGGTTTTTTCATAAATACGATCCAGCCGGCTGGTTCCGCCAACTAGATGACCTCTTTAACAATGTTAGGGTCACGGACGACGAAGCTAGGTTTAACTTCACATGCCGATACCTCCAGGAGGATGTGCAGAGAGACATCCGGTATCAGCTCAGTACACTAGACCGCGGTAACAAATACTCTCAGTTGAAAGACTTACTGGTAGAGCGCTATTCAGCAAGCCCTCAGCTTCGGCTTGAGAGGTTGTGCCGCGGCGCGTCGCTAGGTAACAGAAAACCGTCCGATTTCCTAGCCGAACTCCTAAGTCTAGCGGGTGACAGAGTTCCACGCGAAACAACAATAGACATGTGGAAGAACAGACTACCCACACACATCAGGTTACACGTACTAACCCATTCGGACGAACGCGACATGACCACTCGGGCCGACATGGCGTTTGAGATGTCGCAACAACTAAACACTTACGCGGTAAATTCTCCTGAGAATTCAGAGTTCGCGCTGCCGCTTGAGCGAAGACTCGAGGCAATCGAAAGAGCACTTGCTCCGCGAAACCAGCCGTCGAGGTACCATAGCTCGCACCGCGATTCAAATGACAACCGTCATAACCTTCCAAGAGCTCGGAGACGCTCATTTTCGCGCGGTCGTCCCCACGGGAGGACTTCCCCAAACCGCACAAATTCACCGTCTCGCGATCACACAACGTGTTACTACCACCGGAAGTACGCGAATGCAGCACATAACTGCATACTACCGTGTGATTGGGTCCGCCGGCCCCAAGACTCGTACGTAGTCAGAAACGCGAGTAACTCAAAAGCGCAGGAAAACTAACAACACCCGCTGCCGACGAGGCAGGCAGTCGGGCTCGAAAATCCCTGCGCCTCCACGTTCGCGACTCGCGAACACAACAATTGTTCCTCATAGATACCGGAGCCGACATATCTATTGTCCCGTGCTCCCGGTCTGAGAAGGCACAGCCAGCCGCTCTTAAACTGTACGCGGTCAATGGCATTGCGATAAATACTTACGGTACCGCGAGACGCATTCTCGACATCGGCTTACCGTACAAAATTCCGTGGAACTTTACCGTCGCTGACGTTCCCCACGCGATCTGCTCGCGGCCCACCACCTTCTTCCGGACCTTAAAAAAGGACTTCTGGTTGACGGCAACCAATACGCCCGAGCTCGTGCTATCCTACTGGAGGCCGATCCCGCTCACATTTCGTTAGTTGATCCTACACACAAATATAGTGATATTTTAGGCAAATTTCCCCAAGTATTCGGTCCAGACCAATTTCGCTCCGCCAAGAAGCGAGGAGTATACCATCATATACTTACTAAAGGTCCACAGTCCAGGTTTGGCAACGTGCCAGACCGCTCTCTGCCGTGAAACTCAAAGCCGCAAAGAAAGAGTTTAGGAGATGGGTTGAATTAGGGATCTGCAGACCCTCAAACAGCCCATGGGCAAGCCCCCTCCATCTAGCTCCTAAGAAGGACGGCTCCTGGCGCCCTTGCGGAGATTTCAGAAAATTGAATATGGTTACCACCCCGGATAGGTACCCTGTTCCTAGACTGCTAGACTGCATGTCTTTTCTGCACGGGAAAAACATCTTTTCCGCAATAGATCTCCGTCAAGCTTTCCACCAACTACCGGTCGCGCCAGAAGACATACCGAAAACAGCGGCTATCACACCGTTCGGTTTATACGAGTTTCCGGTCACGACATTTGGTTTCCGCAACGCTGCACAAACGTTCCAGCGTTATATTCACTCAGCACTCGGCGATTTAGATTTTGTATTCGTCTATATAGACGATATACTAATCGCTTCCACCTCAGAGTCTGAGCATAAGGAACATCTAGACCTAGTACTCCAACGACTTGTAGAGTATGAACTCCAAGCAAACTTAGAAAAATGCAGCTTAGGCGTTAAAGAATTAGTATTTCTCGGACATTTAATTACTCCTTATGGTTTTAAACCTTCTCCCGAGAAAGTACAAGCGATATTAGATTTTCCTCGGCCAAATACCATCGAGGAACTGAGACGTTTCTTAGGGTTGGTTAACAGCTATCGTATGCTGTTGCCACATGCAGCAGAGTCACAGATTCTCCTGCATGCTCAAATCATAGGGTGCAAAAAGAAAGACAAGAGACCAGTCTCTTGGTCGGACGAGGCACAGCAGTCGTTTGACAAATGCAAAGCCGACTTGGCTAAACTCACCCTCACTGCCTATCCTAACGATAATGCAAAACTTCGGCTTATTTGCGACGCCTCTGATACAGCCATGGGCGCAGCCCTGGAACAGAGCGCCAAAGACAAATGGCAACCCATTGCTTTTTTCTCTCGCAAATTCACGAACGCCGAAAAGAAATTTGCCACATATGACAGGGAATTGTCCGCAATCTACGAGGCTATCAGGCACTTCCAGCATCTTCTCGAAGGGGTCGAGTTCGATACCTTCACCGACCACAAACCATTAGTTTATGCACTGCATCAAAACGCCGAAAAGATGCCGCCACTTAGATCGCGAAGACTCTCATATATCTCGCAGTATAATACCGAGATTCACTATCTCCCTGGCAAAGACAACGACGTCGCGGACGCGTTGTCCCGTATTAACTCAATAATCATTCCGTCTCCCGTTCAGGTTGAAGACGAAGAAGCTTTTCCCGGTGAACTCTCAAGTAAAGCACGGATCGACATCCATGCTCTTAAACTTCCCACTAAATTCACCGTGCTAGAACTTAGCTTAGAGCAGGCAAACGACGAGCAACTTGCTCGAATACTAAACGACCCATCTCATCCAATGAAACTTAGGAAACTTTCCTGGGGGGCGCAACACGCAGAATTCTACTGCGATTTATCGAATGACTTTATCCGCCCGTACATCCCGGAAGCCCTTCGAAGGTCAATCTTCGACACCTTTCACGCTCCAACCCACTCAGGGGTTAGAGTGACTAGCAGGCTTATCCGTCAACAGTACATTTGGCCGGACATGCACAGAGACATAGCAAAATGGTGCAAGTCATGCCTGCCCTGCCAACAAGCAAAAATTCATAGACATAACAGGCAGGTGCCTAATCATTTCGAAATTCCGGACGGTAGATTTGATCACGTTCATCTAGACATCGTAGGACCTTTTCCTCAGTCTAACGGATGCACTCATATCCTCAGCATCATAGATCGATATACGAGATGGCCAGAAGCCATTCCGATTCCGGACACGACCGCGGAAACAGTTGCCCGCGCATTTTTTGATCAATGGATCAGCCGTTATGGTACTCCTGTTAAAATCTCTACGGATCAGGGCATGCAATTCGAATCTCGTTTGTTCACTCAACTGCTCCAAATTGTCGGTATACACCGTATAAGGACGTCTCCTTATCACCCAGCCTCCAACGGCATGGTGGAGAGACTCCATCGAGAAATAAAGACAGCTCTGGCGTGCTACGCAGATAACAGAGACTGGACACGAATTTTACCGAACATCATGCTCGGTTTAAGAAACAGAATTCGCCTAGACTCCAACACGAGCCCCGCTCAATTAGTCTACGGCAAAACGCTACGAATTCCGGGTGACTTCTCCCCGTTTATAGGAGAAGAACCAGACGTGCGCGCTTTTTATAACGATTTTAGAGACTTCATGCAGAAAGTCCGTCCCGTCCCGGTAGACCATAAATCCGCGACGCAGCCGTTTGTCCATAAAGGCTTACAAACGTGCTCACACGTCTGGGCTCGCGAAAAGCCCATTAGACCCGTGCTCACACCTCCGTACACCGGCCCACACTTAGTTCTTACAAAGAATTTTGCCGACCATACGTTCGAGATAGATAAAGATGGCACGCGTAAAACTATAAACAAGGAGCGGCTCAAACCAGCCTTCTTGCTTCACGAAGAAGACAACGCCGCTGGGGAAGACGACACACAAAACTCGGCGAGAACTACTTCCTCGTTCGAGCCTCCTCCGTCTCTTCCTCGTTCTCTCACTGACGAGAACCATGTTCCTTCACAAACCATTTCCCAGCCGTCCCCACCCAGTCCCAGTCGAGCCAGTACTCCGTCAACGCGAACAGCGTCCGAGGGAGCTCAAGCTTCTCAAGAGGCATCTCCTGAGACTTGGCAGTGGTGGCCTAGCGCTGAGGACGCTCTCCCCACACAGCCACAGGCTCCGGAGACCGTTTCTAGAGGCCAGCATGCTCACGTCCCCAGTTCGCAGAATCAGGCACCTCCACCCGTTTCTCCTCTCCTTCCTCGACAACCAGAGATCCTGGGCAATCAACAGCCTGATCCCCAAGCAACTGACGTTAGAAGCACGCCTCACCCTAATTCCTGCATTGTTCCTACTCAAAACCATCCTGCACGAAAAAAATTCGTCCCAAACATACTAAAACGCGGTAAAAAAGTTGACGAATTTAGCCAAAACAGCAAACCGCGTACGAGTCGAGTACGGTTCGCAAAATATCTAGAACATGTAAAAATCATTCCTCGTTTACGCAGGTATGGAGGAACTACAGAAACAACGAGACCTCCTCGAGGCTTTCAAAAGACAACAAGCCAATCAAGGTGTCAGGGCCGACTGTTTTAAAACCGACATGATTCTTGAGCAGCTCATCCCCTACTATCGCGACTCACTTGCAAGACGCGAAGCACGATTATTAACTTCACGATTTCCGAAAGACGTACCAGAGCTTTATCCGGTTAAAGTTCCGATCGCGATTTTAAACGGTCGTCCGGCGCTCCGTCTTAATATTTTTAATATCTCCTATCGGTTAAAGAGACCCGCACTCCGAAGGTGCCTCGAGGACAACGGGTGCAGTAAGTTCGATATTGTCGTCTGCAAGACCTCTCGACCCACTGAGGGGCCTGGCAGACAAAACGGAACCACAGCCGTAATTGTCTGTTAAGATTTGGAAACTTCGGTTTATTTACAAGCGCAGGCAATTAGGAAGGAACTAAAGTTCACAGACCCACGGGGAATTGTGTCCTTTATTAAAGTTCAGCCTGACACTCTGTCGTGCGCATTTGATAAAGAGTGTCAGCCAGCACAGAAGCCTAGTGTCCTCAAACCGGACCGGCTCGCTCAGTTGCTGCAGCTCCAGCACGTCACAGAGTTAGTGATCCGTTACTTGCACCCCGAGGACATCATGAACCTCTACATGGCATGCCATGAATCCTCGTTGCTACATGGCCTACATGTTGCCCTCGACGCGTCTCACAACCGATACGCGCACGAAGGAGAACGGAAATTTCTTGCAGACTTAGAAAACTTCCGTGCCAACTCTCTGATCCTCAACGATCAGGCTCACATAGACTGCACTGCAGTACTCACAAAGTTGATAGTCGAAAAACGTTTGAATCAGAGGGCCGACACGGACTCAAAATTGAATTTTAATAAAATTGATCTATCAGGAGCAATCACGACCGCGAAAACTCTCTCGTTGCTAACGCGAAACATTCGGGCGAAACATTTAACTCTAGGAAGTACGCCCGGCGGCGGGGATGCATGTTTAGACATCGCTCACCTTACCACCTTGACGTACCGCAACACTTTCTCGGCCTCCCTCCGTTGCTTAACTTCGCCGGTAAAAGACAGGTTGTGTGAGCTAACCATTGAAAACAGCCGGGAGTTGCCGATTGATGGCCTTATTGAATTTTTAGCTAACAACACGGCATTGAGATCCTTGAAAATCCGCAACTTACGTTTCAAGGGGCAGGCTCACACACTACAATTAATTGCGGTAGCTGTAAATTCGCAAAATATATTAGAAGCACTTACGTTAGACTACGCGGAGCCGAGGGAGTTCCCAGAGAGAGGCCTACCTTCGCTAGAGTTCGCGCGTAATGAAGCCATCCGCGAGCTCCATATCAAAAACACGGTTGGTATGAGACAATGGCTCGCGCGTCTCGTAGAAAAGTTGCCAAGCCTTGTCGTCCTGGATACGGAGGGACTCGAGCTGCCTCCTGCGGTCAATTTCACGAGCTTAACGCATTTAAAAAGCTTGATCGTGCAAAATTCACCATCTGTCATTAACAGCTTAGCTACAATACGCTCCACCGAGCCATTAAACATTAAGATATTTAACGCGTATGGAAAAAACCGAACACGGGCGATAGATGCTGGACAAATATCGCAACTAGCTCCTTGTCTCACGCATAGCCCAGCGGTGACCATGGTATTTTTCAAATCAAAAATAAATAAAAACAGGAATTTTGAGACGATTTGCAAACGACTCAACACATTTTACAGATTTGACAACGGTATACTCACACTAACACACAGACATTGAACATCACAACCACACCTTACTTTTCCTGTATATATTCCAAATAGATCTTTGTACATTGTAAATAATAAAAAGATAAATAATATGTAATATAACTAGTCAAATTTATTTATTCAAGAACCTAAAAATGGAGTCAGATATTTGTAATAAAAGAAAGTTCATATATGTGATAATAAGATATAAAAACCCTGAAATGCAAATATGAATTGTAAAATGTTATGTTAACATTTAGATTAAGGAATAAAAAGTATATGTACCATGAGTATTATAAATTATTGGAAAGATAAAACCATGTATTATCTCCAGTGGCATTTTAGACTGGAATGAAAAGCTCGACTAAAATGGATTCGCAAGAAATGTGATCTCTCTCGCAATCTTAATATATAAATAATAATCAAAATAAATAATTATGGAAACCTACCTTCCTTCCTGTAAAAAGTCTTACGAACTTTTTCAACCTTGGGGGGGGAGCACTGTAGGGACCAGCCGCTAGGCGGCGCTCCCAACTAGAGAGAGATAGAGAGAGAAGCTGAAGTACCCACGCAGAGGCGTGCTGGTACGAACGTTAGATACTCGCCGAGAGTCGAGCAGTGCTACACCTACGAGAAGATAGCTAAATAAAGCGTAATTATTGGACCACGTGTTACTTAACCTCACTTCTAACCTTACATCGCCTCATCCGACATATAATATATATATATATATATATATATATATAATGTAAATAGAATGTACTCTCTTTAAATGTAGCGCGCCCAGTATGCTGCGCGCGCATCTATGACACCGGGAGACGTCTCGACGTGAGTGAAGACACAGGTGAGAGAACACGTGCAAAAAATAAAAACTGTTAAGAAATAATATAGTTAGATAAAAAGTGAAGGTGTGAAAGAGAAACGAATAATCGACTTTAATTGTCGTTTCTCTTATTTACAGGTAACTTGTAAATGTTGTGTATCTATTTGTAAATAACAAGATTAGTTCTAATACAAAATAAAAATAAAAACAACTCTTATTTACAGAGAAACCAATTCCGTTCGGTTATATCAATATATCCAGCTCCCGAGATAAAAAACATTATATATATATATATTAGGGTGACAGCGCCTGCATCAACATTAAAAAATCAAAAACATATCCCCCTCAAAATGTAGCCAAGAAATCAAGGTATCCAACGCACTTTTTCTTTTTTTAAATAAATAATATTCCATGTTGCCGCTGGGCGTTTAAAGTTTTCTTAATATTTGTGACCTAGAGAAGGAGAATGCCTGAAAAACTTAATGAGCAATCCCACATGACAATGCGAACATTAGTATCGAAGGTACTGCTCATAAATATCCTTACCTATATTTATGGTAGGGTCAACCTGTGAAAGTTTACTGAAGGTTTAATGCGAATGAACCTTTTCGGGGCATGCGGTTATAGAAAAAATTCTACTACCGATATTTAAAATTAAATATTATAAAATAAAGTTGATTTCATAAATATATTCAACAATTTCATAATTTATAAAATACTGATTCTACTAAAACTTGAATGAAAAAAATTGGATAAAATTATCTTAGATTGATAATATTACAGACGATTTACTTTTCCAGTAAATAAAAAATGCTTTGGTTTTCATCGTTCAAATTCAACAAAAAGATAATTTTATGAAAAATTCCATAGTTTGTACTAATAAAAATTTACAAAATTTAAAAAATACAGAAACATTTGACAATACTAAAAATACACAAAATGTTTAAGAGAATAAGTAAATTACATCTGGTTTTTTTATTTAAGTGGTATTATATATGAATAATACATCAATAACAAATAACAGCGCTCGTTGTTTTTAAATAATTTTAGTTTCGACTGAAAAAATTTCTGCACAAAATAAAAGATATACGAATACGAATTAGCTCGAAGCCCAAGTACCTAAACGAGCATTATATAGTACATTTCACTGTACAGGATTTTCAGAGATTTTCAAGGCCTTTTCAATTTACTTCGCCGATAT